>PVJC01002176.1:26852-82441 GCA_004026665.1 Murina feae | reverse complement strand
GAGTAAGAAATGCTCCCACCCCCTGACTCAGAGTGGGCAGGGACCCTTCTCTCCAGCTCCCACACCTGCTAAACCCACGAAACAACACTAAACCCTAGGCTGGCTGGAGGAGCCGGTTGCCAAGGCCAAGGAATCGGCTTAGTGAAGAATAAGCTCAAGGGAGAACACAAGGCACATCCCAGAAGAGGTGGTCAGGGAGGTGGATGTCATATGTGTGCCTCAGTTTCTCCATCTGTCTCCCTTGCCTCCGAGATCCCTCCAGTCCTTGGAGGAGAGAGCAGTGGCTAGGGGCACATTTATGGATTTACACAGACCCAGCCCCCTCACCCCCCCACCCCTCTCTGGCATACACCCTCGGAGACCCCACATTTCTTGCTCCTCAGCTTTCCTCCTCAAACCTATTGGTGTACAGCCTGGGACACAGGAGTCCTCCTTGCTATGTAGCCTTGGGAAAGTAAAGCCCCCTCTGGTGACAACCAGGTGTCGAGTTCCATTAATCTCTCTTGCCTCACTTTTTCCATCTATAAAATGGGACCAAGCTCCTGCTGTAAAGCTGCTGTCAACTGTGAATTAGTTCCTATCTATGAGTGCCTAGAATGGTGCCTGGCCCCGAGAAGGTGCCATAGTCCTTTTCCTCTCGCTTGTTAGTGTTACAGTTGCATTGACAGCAAGTGGCAGAGAGAAGCAGGCTTCAGCTCTCCTTCCTCTGGCTGAGAAGATGCCCAATCCACGTGTGTTTGCTCTGAAGAAAGAGCTTAGGAGACTCCCGGCAGCTGATGCTGTCATCTTGCTAACAATGCCACCCAGAGGCCAGGAGGCCTGGACACTCAACATTATCTGCTAGGTGATCACAGGCAAGTCCCTGACTCACTCTGTGCCTCAGTTTCCCCACATGGACAATGATTTCACCCCAAAGCTTCTTCTAGCTTTCAAATCTGGGACATTTGGGCACAAAGCTCAGCCCAGCTTTTTTATTTTTATTTTTTATAGACTTGTATTGATTTCAGAAAAGAAGGGAGAGGGAGAAAGAGAGAGAGAGAAACATCATTGATGAGAGAGAATCATTGGTCGGCTGCCTCCTGCATGCTCCCCACTGGGGATCAAGCCTGCAACCTGGGCATGTGCCTCGGAATCGAACCGGTGACCTCTTGGTTCCTGGGTCGATGCTTAACCACCGAGCCACACCTGGCCAGGCTCAGTCCAACCTTTTCTGTGTGAAATGCGTGGGCCCCCACCCTTGCCATGGGAGCAAGAGGGGAGAGGAGCAATTTGTGGTGGGACAGCGGGTAATGCTGGCACTAAAGGACGCCAGTGGGCGGGACTCGTCACCCCCTGTCCTGGGTCAGATGAACCTCTCATTGGGCCTCTCTCAGCTCCAAATGCTAACTTCCACAGGCGCCCTCTAGGCTCAGCTCAAATGTCCCTTCTTCGAGGAAGTGTTCGGGGTCCCCACCCCTTCCCCTGCTCTGCCCTCCATCCCTCTCTGGTTCTCTGCTGGTTGCCTTTCTCTCAGTCCCTCTATCCTTCCCTTTTCCCTTTTTCTCTGTCTCTTTGCCACTCCCCCACCCATGCACTTACCAGCCATACCCAGCTCAGCACCTGTCCCCAGGCCCTGGCCTCCCTCCTCTAGCTGCCAGCGTTTCCCACGGAGTCCAGGGTCGAGCCCCTCCGGAAGAGGACAAGACACACTCGCCCCCTTGTCCTGGGCTTCAGTGTCGGCCCCTCTGCGGGCCCTGCTCCCTCCATCACCCCATCTAATCCCACCAGGGCTTAGACAGGAGGACATGCATCGAGCCAGGGTTGCACACTGACAGCGGCAGTGCCCCGGCCATCTGACCCAGCTCCTGAGCTCTTGAATCGACCTGTCACATCTCCGTCTGGACTGGGGTCCTTAAAGCACCTCGTGATGGGGCTTTCTGAAGGCAGTGGGGACATGAGAGGCAGGGAAAGATGGAGGTTCACATAGATAAGCCAACAGGGTGAGAGGAAGGGACCAATAGGACCTGTGGCACTTGGTGATACCCCCAACAAGATTTCCCAGCAGGGCCTGCGTGGGCTGAGCCAAGCAGTCCCCGAGGGTGACCTGAACAGGCTCTTCTTGCCAGGTTTGAGTTCCCATCAAGCCGGTGCCTCGTGCCTGAGTGACGACATGAGGGTGGGCAGGCTCCCTGGCAGAGGCCAACCCCTGGCAGGATGGGCAGGAGCCTGTGCCAGGCGCCAAGGGTTGCTGTTCTTTAGTGGTGGGCAGGCAGGGGTGGCTGTGGAAACTCTGAGAGAAGCAGCTGCCTCTCCCCTGGGAATGTGAGGGAGGAGGAAACGAGAGGAGGGGGTTTTTTGGGGCCCCAGTCCTCAGGGTTGATGCGCCTGCATGTTTGGGGCATGAGCTGACAGCCCAATTATGTCCACGGCTGCATCCCAGGGCCCGCTCAGTGTGGGGCAGTGCCAGCAGCCAGTGCCCTGGGCTCCAGGATGCTCACGGGGCAGGGGGGGGAGGGGCCTCATAGGCTGGCCTCTGCCTGAGGGGGCAGGGGGGTGCAGGCTGTGCTATGGCCAGGTCAGGGAGGGATGACACAGCCCACCTCCCTGGAGCCACATGAGGGTCTAGGCACTTCACAAAGCCCACCCCATAGGGGAGAAAAGAGAGGTGAGGGGGGTGGGGTGGCCCAGGGTCATATGGACAGTTCCCAATCTGTGATTAGAGCTCCATCTGCCACAGTTTGCGACTGTGTCCTCTGCCCTATCCTGACTCCTAATTCCCAGTCACTGTTGACTGCCCCATTTAACATTTGGCCTATAGCAGATGTCCAGCACATTTGTTGAATGAATGAATGAGTGAATCTGGAAAAACCTGGGATAAAGTACCTCAGGATCATTGAAACTCAGATGCTCTAAACAAGGTTTGAGGTTTCCTCTAGGTAGGTACAATGATCATCCCCATATTACAGGTGAGGAAACTGAGGCTTAGCGTGGATTTTCTCATTCGTGCTCCAAGCAGGAGTTGTCTTATGGAGCCACACTCTATCTTGTGAGTTGTGTGCTGTGTCCCCAAACTATGCCTGGGGTGGATTGAGGCACACAGGTGGATTTGGGGCTGGGGTGGTGTCTGACCACTGGGAAATCTTCTCAAATTGACGACACGTCAAGGCCCCTCTCCTGGCCACTCCCTGAGGGCTAAGATGGCTGTAGGACTAGCCTGGCTTCATGTTCTCTTCCCTTTTTGTTCTCATAATTTAATATAGAAAGACCGTGTGAACATCATTTGAGGTTCAATGGGGTTTTTCTGCCACCTGGAAGCTGGTTGATCTTAGACGAGCCTTTAACCTCTTGGAGCCACTTTCCCATTTATAACATCGGAATCAAAGTCATACCACCTGGACCAGTGGGAGTTAAACACAGGAACAGAAGATTGAATTAGAGCCTCTGCATGGAGTACCAGCGGTGAAAAATGAACAAACCGGAGCTACCACCCTGCCTAATTCTCTTGGACGTTAAAACCAGCTCAAGATACTCGCCAGGTAGCTCAGTTGGCCCCAATGCACCAAGGTTGCGGGTTCAGTCCCCACACGGGGCACATGCAAGAGTCAACCAATGAATGCAAAAACAAGTGGAACAACATATCAATGCCTCTCTCTCTCAAAATCAATCAATAAATTAAAAAAAAAACCCAAAACACCCAAAACTAAAAAACCACCATAGCTCAAATGCCATCTCCTCCTGGAGCCTTCTGATTGGTTCCAGGCCAGGGCACTTTCTCTCTCCTCCTTGGTGCTGTTGCCCTTCATCCCAGCACCCTGGAACATCTGTCTGGCTGTGAATTTGAGCCTCGGGGTGGTGTGTGATACCCTTGCTAATCAGGTTTTGTCAGGGTTTGGTGGCTTTGCTCATCCCTTGCCTGGCCCACAGGATTTGGTCCCCTAAAGACGCCTCTGAATGGATGAAGTTCTTTCTCTGCTTGACTGAGGCCAAGCCTTCTTACTTCACCCCAGCACGGGAAGGCCTGACACAGCAGCCAGCACACAGGACAGGAGCATGGGCAAGCAGACAGAGGGTGGGAAGGGTTCTTCCCTGTTCGTTGTGATCTGACTGCCTATGTGCCTCCCGATGGGCCCCTGTGATTTTCTCCTCCTGTTAGTCACACCCTTACACCGTCCCTCCCACATCGAATAGGGCTGGCCAGTATAACCGTCAAGATATTGCAGAAATGACCATGTGTGACTTTGGAGGTTAGGTCATATGGTGTTGCAGCTTCCTCCCTATGCTGGGACCGCTTCCTCTGGGTGAAGCCAGCCGCCATGAGGCAGCAACCTGCACCGAGGAGCGAGGCCTCCCACCAACAGCAGGACCAACTTGCCAGCCCTGTACGTGGGCCATCTTAAAAGCAGAGCCTCAGGCCTCAAACAAGCCCTCTGATGACTGGGACCTCATGAGAGACCACACCGCCCCCTCCTAAGCCACTAAGCACCCAGCAAAGCAGTTCCAGAATTCCTGGCCCACAGTATACATGCCATGTAATCAGTGTTTACTGCTGCGTGGGGTGATTTGTTACACAGTGATGGATAACTGATACAAATAACCGTACAAATAACTGGGCTCCCACCGCATTCCTAGGGGCCTACAGGATTTCAGGCAGGAGCTGCCCCTATGTCTCTAGGGGACTACTTGTCAGGTGCAGATGACACACAGGGGCCTGCCCCTGCCCCTCCACCCCCCATGTGGGGATGCATGAGCCTGAGCCTTGGGGGTGGGGGAAGGGGGAGGGGAGTAAGCTCTCTAACCCAGGCCGGAAGCTGGGAACTTTCTGTACCCAGGGGGCAGACCTAACTGTTCTCCACACTGTCTGTCACTCTGACAGTGTGAACCGTGCTCCCCACGGGCAGAGAGGCCTCCCTGGTGACACATAGAGTTCAGGGAGGAGGGCAGAGAGAGCTATTAGTCAGAAATTGCTTCAGGGCCTGCTGGGTAACCAGGTCAGAATCTTGTTCTGTTTTTTGTTGTTGTTTTTTTAATTGCAGCATCAAACCACAAAACTCGCAGTTTCCCTGAATTCAGGCACACCCAGGTATGACTGGGGCATCCTCTCTGCCAGTCTCTAGACGCTCAGCTCAGGCCAAATAACAGTGACTGGGCACCTACCGCATGTAGGTGCGAGGCCAGCACAGCTCTACTCAGAATCGGCCACGCCCCACCACTGCTGCCAGCAGCGTCACTTGCCTGGATTGGTGCAGTAATCTTACTGGTTTTCCTGCTTTACTCCCCCCTCCTTAACCCCCCACCCTATAGTCTGTTCTCCAAGTGGAGCTCGAAGAGGACTTTACAAGTGGCAAATCAGATCATGTCAATTCCCGCTCAAAACCCTCTGACATCAAAACGGAAACTTACCTGAACAGCAGAACGAACTGGAGTCATTAATTACCTCACCAGCCTGAGATCACTCACAATGCGAGCACCTGACATTGAGCCTCCTAGTGGGATGGGACGTGAGGGCCATGGCTCCACCTGTGAAGTCTCGACTCGGCGTATTCAACTGTTTCAGTTCATATAAAACCAGGGCAGGAAACAGGCTAAGTGACACCACAAGGACAACGACCACCAACAATTCACCATCACCAAACACCCCCCCACATCCTCCCTCAGGACAACAGGAAGTGACCTTCTCCTGAATGGAAGAAGCTGGACACCTGAGAAAGTGCTGTGATTCCCTCTATAGGAATCTCTAGCACAGCCCAAACCAATCGCGGTGATAGAAATGAGAGCTGGGGTGCCTCAGGCGTGGGTAAGTGTTGCCTGAAAGCAGCTCAAGGGAACCTTCTGGAAGGACGAAAATGTTCTGTAGCTTGATCTGGGTGGTGATAACAAAGTCACTGGGATGCATACTAAAGATTTGTTCACTGAATGGGTGACATAACAAAGTAATCAAAGGACCCTGGCCAGTATTGCTCAGTGGTTGAGCATCAGTTAACCTATGAACCAGGAGGTAACAATTCAATTCCTGGTTGTGGGCTCGAGCCCCAGTGTCAGGCATGCAGAAGCCAGTCAATCAATGATTCTCTTTCATCATTGATGTTTCTCTCTCTCTCCCTCTCTCTTTCTCAGAGAAAGAGAGAGGGAGAGAGCAAGGCTCGTGGAGGGGTAGCACTCAGTGGTGACTGGAGAGCAAGGGGAGGTCAGACAAAGCGTTAGGAGGTGGGAACAGAGTGAGTGAGGACAAGGCATACATTTGGGCGAGGAGGATGGAAGAGGAGAGCTAGAAAGGAAGACATGGCCAGGTTTCGAGCCACCTGGAATGCTAAAGTAGGGCCTGTTCTTTGTTTTGCAGGCAATGGGGAGCCACTGAAGGTTTGGGGGGCGGGGCAGAAACAGTACAGAGCAAGCTGAGAGAAAACGGGGGTGGGGGGGCTGGGCAGGATGGAGTCCAGGAGACCACAGAGGAGGCTGGTGCAGAGCTGTGGACATGGGAGAAGACTCAGTGGCTCAGAGGGCCAGGAGCTGGCAGGACACTTCTTCGGGGAGGATAGTTCTACTTCCTAGGCGATTGGCCTCATCTGTGACATGGCATAGGGCTCCTGTGAGGACCGGAGCTCTCAGCACAAGTTCACCGTTTCAGGCCCGCTGTGTACCGCCACGTCTGGACACTGCCCGTGCCGTGGCCTTGTGCTGGGAACTGCACTCACTTCAGGTTGTACCGACTTCTTGCAACCACCTGTGAGGGTGTGTTTGTTGAAGGGTCTGGTACAAGGCACACAGCTAGGGAGGCTCCAGCCACAGTGTCCTGGAAACTGGGGCCTTTGCACCAGTGGCATGTGACCTCCTGGCTCGCAGCCCCACTGAGTTAGGCCAGCCCTGCTCAAGGACTCCTGGGACCTGCAGTGGCCTGCCACAGATGACCCTGTCGCATCGCCAGCCCACTCCTGAGCCACCTCTTAGGTCCCCCATTCCCACCTCTGTCCCAGCACTGCCCCACCTCCCAGACCTCACCTCCCTCCTGACAGTGCTGCCCTTTAGAGCCCTACAGAGGGATCTGAGCCTCCAGGAGGCCAACAAAATAGGCCCAATGACAACTGGCTTCTGCCAACCCCCAGGGCACAGCCAAGATGCAATTTTGGTCTCAAGGAAACCTCACACTTGGAAGAAGCACTTAGAGTTCTCCTGATGGGAACCAGGGAGGTCCGTAGCGAGCTGAGGAACTGCTGACTGATGCAATTCTATGAATCACTAAAATGGGCTCAGGGTGGCAGCTTTTTATAGCAGAACCAACGGTTGGCAACAACAACCTCAGGTATGCCAATTTTTGAAAGCCTCCTGGCTGACATCTTCTGAGGTGCTCTGTGAGAAAGGGAGGACTCAAGTTTATGGCTTCTCAAGTCCATGCAGATTTGGAGATCCCTTGCGTCTAGGTACTAAGTCCCTGCTGCCCAACATTCCCCCATTAGGACACAGACCCCCATGGGGCTTTATCTCCTATTTCTTTTTAGTCTAAAAATTCCCACCACCACATGATTTTCCTCCTGGGAGATGGTGTGGGTGCAGGCTGTAGGGGCTGAGGAGGTGGTGCTGGTACAGGGGGTACTGAGAGGGCTAGACTCTGGCTCAACCTCAAGGAGCTCAGGAGTAACTGCACAAAATGCACTCTGACAAGACAGGTTAGCAACCTCTGTAACCTATTCAGGAGGAGCCATAGGCCTGTGGAGTAGGAGGGTAGACCACCGGAGGCACCGCTCAAGCTCACGCAGACACAGTGGAAAAATCCAATGGAAAGAGAAGCCTTTTGTGTTGCTGGTGGGAGAGTTTAGGAGAGCTGGCTGGCAGTCCAGGTGAAGGGGTAGGATTGGGAGACCTGGAGGGCTGCCTGAGGGATTTGATCATTTGGCGGGTAGTAGAGAACCGTGGAAGATTCTTTAGCAAGAGAGTGACACATGAGTTGGCTTTGCCCCTGGGGCTCAAGTGAAGGTGAAGCCAGAGAGAAGTGTATGGGCAGGGGCTGAGCAGAGGGGCAGAGCCTAAGTCAGGGACAGGGTTTCGGGCTCCCCCATTTGGGACAGTCTCCTAAGGTGCCCTCATCTGGGGGCTGAGAGTGACTTACTAGTAGTGCTGACCAGGTGGGCATTTAAGCCCTGTCTAGGCGCAGGAAGAGGCCAAGAGCAAGGAGCTCCTGTAACAGCTGTTTATTGCACAGATGGGAAAGCTGAGGTCCACAGAGGGCCAGGGTCCCACACGAGTTCCAGGAGTTCCAGGCCTCAACTCAGCGCTTGGAGCTCTTGTCTGCTCAGACAGGCACCCTACTCCCTGCCTGCTCCGGGGTCAGGCCACCAATCCTGCCTCAGAGTCCCTCCCCGCTGTCTCCCCTCCCCCTGGGTCTGTCACATGGGGGTAGATTGCTTCATTTCCCTGTTGGTGATGATAGTAGCACCTGACTCCCTGGGCTACTGTGGGGATTAAATAAATTGACAGGTACAAGATCTAAGAATAAGGGCTGGCACAGCAAGTGCCCAAGAGCATTCCTGCCACAGTTACCTCCCCCTTCCCTGCCTTTCTTCCTCCCCTTATCTTCCTTCTGTCTCCACTCCCACATACCCCCATTTTCGTTTTCCTTCTAAAACAAACAGGCATCCACTTGGTCAGGTGTGTTTTATGAAACAAAAAAGATCAAACTCACAGCTCCCAGGGAGATTTGCCAGCCAAAAGGAGCCTTTCACACCTACACTGCTACCCACTGAGCTCTCCCTTCTTTGGGGGGAGTCTCATGGCTTTTTCTCATCAGAGAGCCTTAAGAGTTTGGCAGCTCTCACAGCTCCACGGTACAGGCGAATATGCCAAAGTTCAGAGAGGCGAGGTTACTTGCCCAAGGTCACACAGCTTGGAACTATGTAAGCGAGGGCTGTCCCACCCACTGTGTGCTGGGCCCCAGTGCTGTGCTGGGGAAGGGCTAGCCCTTGGGGACATTCTACCCAAGGATATGTCACACATTCATTTATTCATTCATCATCTTTTATGTTTCCTCATGGATCTCACATTTCTTTAAAATATTTTTTTTTCCAATTGCAGTTGATATTCAATATTATATTAGTTTCAGGTGTTCGGCATAGTGGTTATACATTTATATAACTTAGGAAGTGATCCCCTGACTCCATATGAAGTTATTACAATATTATTGACTATATTCCCTATGCTATGCTCTATAGCCCCATGATTATTTTGTAACTGACAATTTGTACTTCTTAATCCCTTTACCATTTCACCAGTCCCCTAACCCTCTCCCATCTGGCAGTCATCAGTTTGTTTTCTCTATCTAGCTCTCACTTTAAATCTTAGAGATGTAAACTGTCCTTTTTATTTCTGTGTCCCCCAGTCCATAGGAGCATATGAGGTGCTCCCAGATGGAAGTTAAAGAATCATATAAGAGGATATTTGTGAACATACTATGTCTACACTCCATGCATCCACTTGCTCATCAGCTTATTCTTTGAGCTGCTGTGTTTAGTTTTCCATCCCCTGCAGTCCATGGAATCCCATCTTGTAGGGGCACTGATGGTTGATCTCCAGGTAGACACAGCCAGTTGTCCCTTGTCAGTCCTCTTTCATTGAGGTTCCTTTGACTCCATTAACCTCCTCCTCCTTCATGACACCCATACTCTTCTTTTGGCTCCCATGAATGCCCTCTTCTGATTGTCTTCAACCTTCCAGCACTCTTCTTCAGGCCCCTTTATGAGCTCCTCTTCTGAGGCCCTCTCCTTCAAGGTTGGGTCCTCTTCTCTCTCAATGTACTTTCTCTCGAAGACTTAGAGTGTAAGTGTTTTTATAAATTTCCTGGGATCTAAAACACGAATCGAGGAGGGCTTTCATGAAGAGCACCTAACCCCAAATCATCAACAGGAGCCTGCCCATAACTAAGACGTGGAGAAAGGACCAATTTTGAGTGAAATGAAATTAGTGGAAAAAAATCACCAAACTCACAAGAGGCCTCACCTTCCTTCTTTTATCTTTGATCACTAGAAAGCACTCTGACACAGGAGCAGAAGAACATGAATATTTAGTGGCCATCTTCTCTGTGCCAGGCACTGTCTAAAGTGTAACCTCCTTTACTCCTCACCAGCCCACAGAGGATTGGAGTGGGAGGTATTAGTTAGTTTCAGCTGCATACCAAACGTCCCAAAACTAAATGGCTTCAAACAATGACAACTTATTTGACTTGTAATTCCGTGGGTTGATAATTTGGGCTTGGCTCAGCTGGGTGGTTCTTCGCTGGCCTGCTGGGCTCTCTCGTGAATCTGTGGTCTGCTGGCAGGTCTCTCTCCACATGGCCTCTCACCCACCAGCAGCCTATCCCGGAGTGCATTGTCCTTTTTTTTACGTGGCTAGGAGAAAAAAGTTCCAAGATAGCAAAAGCAGAAGCTGCAAAGCCTCTTGAGGCTCATGCTAGAAACTGGCACAGCGTCTCCACCACGTTCAATGAGCCCCAGTCAGTGACGGGCCAGCCTGACTCCAGGGCAGTCAGAACAGGTCCCACCTGTGGATGGAGAGGACTGTATGGTATCATGGCCACGTCTTAATCTGCCACCTGGAGTACCTGCACTTTACAAAGCAGCCAGAGGGACTTGAGACCCAGACCTGTACCCCTTTGAACTTGGAAATGCAGACCTCACTGTAGATGCTGCTTCAAGGAGTCTCAGGCAGTTTGAAAACCCAGAAACCAAAGCTCATGAGGGAGGATGGCCCTAGGCGCCCAGATGGTGAGGGTAGGGCTGGGGCAGGACCCTGACCCCCTGCTTTTCTTTCCCTTTTGGCCTGGGAAGGGTTCCCCAAACTTTTGTTAGGTCTCCCTGTACACGTTTTTCTTTTGCTACAACTCACCTTTATGGATTGAACTGTGTCCCCCAAAATGATATGTTGAAATCCTAACCCTTGGCCTGTGAATCTGACCTTATTTGGAAATAGGGTCTATGCAGATGTAATCGAGTTAAGATGAGGTCACTAGGGTGGCCCCAATCCAATAGCACTGGTGTCCTTATAAGAAGAGGGAAATCTGGATGCTGAGGAGCATGGCCATGTGAGGTCAGAGACACACAGGAGGACGCCATGTGACGATAGAAGCAGAGAATGAAAAGATGATTCTGCAAAACTAAGGTATGCCAAGGATGAATGGAAACCACTGGAAGCTGGGCAGGAGCGAGGAAGGCTTTTCCTCAGAGCCCCAGGGGGAGTGTGGCCCTGTGGCACGTGGATCTGGGACTCTGGCCTCTGAACTACGAGAGAGTGAATTTCTGTTGTTGCACCCCCAGTTTGTGACACTCATATACCTTTTATATCATTATTCATTTAATTTTTCCCCTTCAGATAAACTCATTTTTAAACAACTTGCACACATTTTGCTATAAAGTAAATCTCCCACCGCTGCTGTAAATGGAAGACCACAATCCTTTCCATAAATAGGGGATGCCTTAAAAATAAAGACAATGAAAACCAGACAGTCTAGCCGGGTGCAGTTGCCCAATGTCTTTGATCTGGGGATGGCTTTGTTGAAAAAGGAGATGATCAAGTGGCAAAGGATGTTGAAGACACACAAGCACCTAGCTGAGACTTCTTGATTTCCCCAAGGAATAAGAAACATCTGAAAAGAGAAAATTCCCTTGTTACTGAAAATGTCTCATTCTGAGATATCTCCAGTGATTAGGGCTTCAGTGTAACCATGCCCATCGTCCACTTAGGTTTGAAGAAATTGAAGCCCAGAAAGGTTCAAAGATTTGCCCAAGGTCACACAGTATCGGTGGCCATGTCTGGATTTGAGCCAAACTCCTATGTGCTTTCCAGGAAATCACACATTGGCCTTGGATCGTGCCCGGTGGCCATGGGCTGAGCACATGGACACAGAGCAGGGGCATAAACTCTGAAGGCTGCGCATTCATGTCCTAATCTCATAGCAATTATAGCCAATTGAAGGCTGGGCAGAATTATCACTACGCTGCAAGGCAACTGGACCTGAGCAAAATTTGACTCACACTGAGGGTTATGATCCAAGTGATGATCAAAAGATTTTTTTTCTTCTTGCTCCATTGGACCAGCTAGATTGAAACCCAGGGTCCATTCAGGCAGCTATTTCACATCCTGTCACATATGGTCACATGCTAAACCACAGAGGTGAGGAGCACATCTCCAAAATAGGCATCTCCTTCACTCTCATTCTGACCCTGCAGCCATCTGCTTCCTTCTCCCTCTGCTTCTCTCTCCTCTTCGCTGCCATTGCCTGCTCTGGGCCTTGGAAAGGAGGAAGGTCATACCAAAGATTCAAATCCCAGCTCCACTGTGTGGCCTTGGGTAGGTGGCTTGTCATCTTTGAGCATCATTTTCCTCATCTGTGAAATGGGTCCCTTCCTCCCAGGTTCTTGGAAGGGGTCAGCGAGATCATGCCTATGAACTTTCAACTCAGGCCTGGCACATGGCAAGCTCAGTAAATATTGCTTCCCTCCTACCAGACTGCAAACTCCTGTCTATTAGGTCTGATCAAATAATTGAATTGATATTTCCTCCTCTGGGAAAGTGACCTTTGCATCATTCCAACCGACATTCCCTTTCGTTTAGACCACATTCCGTTTGCTAAGACCATTATGTTTCCCCTCCAGACTTGCCCAGGATCCAGACCCGCCTACAAAGTTCCCTTCCCTGAAAAAATCCCGCCTAGAGTCCTTTAAAACCTTCAGCTCCCCTGTCCATGGCTGCTGGTGCCATTTTGGGCCTCAGCCCATCTGGTTTTCCAGATGACCTAATAAACGTATAATCCCTTACCACTTTTGGCCTGTGCGTTCCTCCTTCTGCCACTCTAACACTGTCTGCTCTGCCGCACAGCTTGCCACAGGGCTTCTCAGCATGGCCATCGATAATGTGAACTGTGCTGGGTCCTGTGCTAAGCCCTTTCCTGCATTATCTCATTTAATCTTTCCATCAACCGTGTGCAAGAGACACTGTCATTACCCCAGGCAGAGGGGCCTGTGCCTGACGGGGTCCCTTCGGACAAGGATTCTTTAGGACTGAAGAGAAAGGCCCATCCAGAGCCCAAAGCGCCTGACTGTCGACCTCTTCCCCCATCCACCCACCTGATGGTAGAAAGGGCCACTGTGTGCCCCCGGGGTTCCAAGGGGGGAGGAGCAGGGCTGTTTGAGGGTGTGGCTGAGCAGAATTGGGAGCTGGTTGTCTTGTCATATGTGCATGTGTGCAAAGCTGCTCAAGGGTGAGGGCAGAGCCAGGGGTGGCAGGAGAGGAGTGAGGGGTGGTCTACTAGCCAGGGTCACAGGGCTCCCCCAAGTATCAAACTCAAGGAGACAGAGGATTTGTCACTCAAACCTGGCCTCCAGCTCATCATAACAATGCACCTGCTACGGTGTGCAGGCCGGCCAGGTTCTATTGAGTAGCATAGTAGCTTGATGCGTAACTTTCCGATGTGGAGACAGATGCATGCGCTCCTCCATTGTTGTCTTGGGGCAGGCCCTGCTGGTACAAGGAATGCCCTGGTGTCATCCTTATTCTTTCAAACACTGACCCACAGAGGACCATGCACTCGTCATGTAAAAGAATATGCCGGGCCCATGCCTTTTCATACACACGCGGAGAAAATCAGGCTTAAGACCTGCAAATAGCATCCAGGTTCACAAGTATGGATAATGGCCCCGGAGACCAGCTTCAGGTGAAAAACCACCTCCACCTCGGCGCCCCAGTTCCCCCACTTGCACAGTGAAAGCACTGGCTGCTTCCCTCACCTGTGCCTGTCTAGTGTGGCCCTTGGCAACCTGTCTCTTCCCTTCCCACCCTCCAAAACAAGCCCTTTTCTCAGGTCAGGCACCTTCGCCTAAATCAGGGTATAGCACCTTCCGTTTCCCTGGGGAAGTGGCCTCGGAGGGCACCTGGGGTCATCGAGAGCTGAGGGATTCTGGGACGCTGGGAGTGGAGCTGGGGTGGCCTGTGTGCGAGCCAGGGCTCACCCCGCCTGGCTCAGATGACCAGTCCTGAGGGCCCAATCAGGCCGGCCGTGGATCAGGCCATAAGTGGGAACAAAACAGGGAGCTTGCCTCCCCGGCTTTGTTTATTGTCTGGGAGCTGGGAATATTTTGAATTGTTGTGTTTGAGGAGGGAGGGGGAAAATAACCAAATATAAGAAGGCAGCCAGTGAGAGGCCCCGGGCAGGAATGCAGAGGAATTAGGCCTGCCTGGGTATGTCTGGGAGCTGGTGATGCTCCCAGAGGCCCAGCACCCTCCAGGTCACGGATGCTCGGCTCTGATGAGACATTCAAATTGCCTGGAGAACTTTCTTTTTCAATCCCAATGAAATTAGGATTTCTGAGGGTGGGACTAGACAGAAAGGTTTTTTTAAGCTTCCTGGGTGATTGCAATGGGCAGCTCAGGTTGAGTGCTGCCTTACAGCAGCCCATCAGAGGGCTTGTAAAATATGGTCCCTGGGTCCAGGCCAGAATTCCCAATTCAGGAGGTCTGGGTGCTGGGACTTGGGATTTCTCACAAGTTCCCAAGCACTGCTGCTGCTGGCCTGAGGGCCACACTCTGAGAGCCACTCAGGGTTACAGAGCCAGTAAGAGTTTTGAGCTGATCTCTCTAGGGAAGATGGGAGGGGAGGTGGCTCCCATGGTTGAATGCACAGTCTTCAAGACTGGCCCTCTTTCCCCCCAGCTATAGTTAGTTTTGCAGTGTGTGCGTGTACACGTGCGTGTGCGTGTGTTTGCATGTGTGTGTATAGGAGGGTGTTCCCACGTGTGGGTGTATGTGGCAACCTTGGGCAGCTACAGAGCTATTCATTCATTCAGCTAGCAGACATGTGTTGGGCACCTACCTTGGGCCTGGCACTTCTCTAGGCCCTGGGGATATGGCACTGGACCCTGCCGACTCAGCCTTGCCTGTGTGAAGCAGGCAGCATAGATGTGGAAACAGATATATAAAAGTGATCAAGGTATATTCACAAGGTTATCCCAGTTAGGGTGAAAATAAAACCAAGTGAGCAGAGGCCTAGTCCTGGGGGAGGGGAGATGGCTATCTGAGACGCAAGGGTCGGGAAGTCTTTGGGGAGGAGGCATTGGTTGATGCCTAAAGTGTGGGAGGAGCCAGCCCCCCCTGTTCCCCCCCATCCCCCCCCCCTCCCCGCCTCGGAATGTCTGAGGAGAAAATGTTCTGGGTCCAGAAGCCATCAGAGCAAAGCCCCAGGCAGAAGGAGCTGGGGTTGAGGGGAAATCAGGAGAGCAATGTGTCTGGAGCGGGTGGGAGATGAGTGACAAGATGGGGGGCCTGTCGCAGAGGCTGGGGGAGTGTGGGCTTAGTGGCAGCATGGTGAGAGCTGTCCCTGGGCTTCAAAGCAGAAAGGAGAACAAGTGGGTCAGAAGCTCTTTCTTTTGATTTTTTGCTGGGAACTCATGGCACTGAGTGATATGCAACAAATCTAAAGCATACAGCTCCACGGGGGTGTGTATTTGCATACACCTGTGTGCCTTCGCCTTAATCAGGGTATAGCACCTTCCCCAGCCTCAGCAGGGTCTGTCTGGCTACTTTGGGCCAACTGCCAGCCCTCCCCCCATTACTGCTCATAGTTCACTTCCCCTGATTGGAAAAGTCCCTGCCAGTGGGACAAACAACATCGCATGTGGTCTGCTCTCACCTGGTAGGTGTTTCTGAGATCCCCCCAGAGTTTTGTGACTCTGGGGAGTCCTTCATCTGTTTGTTTATCCCTTCTCCTGGGGATGTAAACAATCAGGACTGCTCCCCCCTCTTTTGGAGGTCTATTATAGTGCTGCTGTTTACATTCTTGTACAAGTTTTGTACAACCCCCCCCCCCCATTCAACCAAGTAAATTTGAAGTTCTAATTGGCTTTATTAAGCCGTTCATGAATTGGGCAGAATCCAATTTAGTAAATAGAAGGGCCTCTGAGGGGTTGTATAGAATGGAAGGTTTTTATAGAAAAGAAGGGTGGGCCCGACAGGTGTGGCTCAAGAGGTCACTGGCACGCCTGGGTTTCAGGTTCCATCCCCAGTGGGGATTCTCTCTCTATTCTCTCTATGTTTCTCTCTCTCTCTCTCTCTCTCTCTCTCTCTCTCTCTCTCTCTTTCTCCTTCCCTCCCCCTCTCCCTTCCGCTCTATCTAAAAATTAATTAAAAACATTAAAAAGAAAAGAAGGTTGAGGCAAAGAAGCTATTAGCAAGAGAAAGGAAAGGGTTATCTTGGGGTTGAGACACGTCCTTTTGGGAGAAGAGATCAAGAAGGGTTTCATTATGCAGATTAGCCTCTTCTTTGGGGAAATGTAGGAGGGCCCATGTGACAGATGACCTCATTGGTGTTGACCAGGAACTTCCAGGCCAGTTGATTACATTTCTGGAGAAGATCAAAAGTCAAAACTGCAATTGGTTTAGGCATTAAACCTAGGTTTGGTATCATGGGCTTTTAGCACAAATGATGCCATTTGGGGCCTGTGGCTTTTCTTTTTGACACTTAGGCATTGAATAATGGATGAAAAAGAGATCCTGTGAAAAGTAATCTCAGAGGTTGATCTGATCATAAATTCCTAACTGGGCAGGTCATGGTAGATAGTCACACCCCAGGCATATAATTTCCTAGTAAAAGGCTTATTCTTGCCTTAAGCAAGCCCTGTCCACGTGTCTGTGCATCCAGGTTAACAAACCTTTGTCAATCTTTTTTCAGAAGTTGTACTAAGTCTTTTCAGACCCCTCCTTCTAAATGGTGACCACCCTGTCAAACCCTCCTTCCAAAGCTGACCCCCTTTTCAAATCTCTCCTTCTAGGGCGTGACCTCCCTCAGGACAACAGTCCTGTGATCCGTTACCACCTTGTTTTCATATAATCTTCCTACGTTCCCTCCTTAAATCCAAATGCGTAAAAGAAGTTAAAACTGTCATTTCTTGGAAGTGTTTTCTCAGTTTGTTGCGATCTTGCTTCCAGGCATATCCTGTTTGTCCCAAATGACTTATATAAAAATTCTTGCACTGGCTGGTGTGGCCCATTGGTTAGGCATTGTCCCATGCTCCAAAAGGTTGCTGTTTCGATTCCTGGCCAGGACACATGCTGGGGTTATGGGCTCAGTTCCTGGTAGGTCAATGTTCCACTCACACATCTAAGTTTCTCTTTCTCTCCCCCTCTCCCTTCCTCACTCTCTAAAAAAATCAATAACAATATATATTTTTTAAATCCTCTATAGGTTTGGACATTCTTACTTTGATGGAACTGCTAGCTAATAGGTTACACGGATGTTTAAACCTTATAAGAAATTGCTAACTGCTTCGACAGTGGCTGTGCCATCCCGTGTCCTCACCAGACATGGAGGAGAATTCCAGGATCCCTCTGGCTGCTGAGTGGAGAGGGGCTGGGGGTGGGCAAGGAGGCCATGGCGTCCTCCTCCAAAGTCACCAGAGGGAGGCAATGGCCTGGCTGAGGAGCTGGGGACTGGCTGCCACTTTGGTGAAGGTATAAATGTGCACGTGTCCCATCCTCTGCAGGTGTTTCTCCAGCGTTGTCATCATCCCCTTCTCTGGGGTAGATTTGCTGTAACCCCTAAGGGAGAAGGGGAAAGTGAGCCCTGGAGGCTTGCTGCCCCCCCTCCTCATTCAGCAAGGGTTTCCTGTATCCTCAGCCCTACTGGGCCCTGCTGGGCATCCCTGCCTTCTGGGTGCACCCACTCTGGGCCCCCGGGTGCCTGAGATCCAGGTTGCAGGAGGGCAATGGGCTAAGTACTTTGGGGGAAGGAACAGCAGGGGGAAGGCCAGAAGGAGGAAAAAGCCCAGGGCGAGAATGCAAGAGGATCATCGAGTGTCTTGCCAGGCACCAGATTCAGTGCTTTTTGTGAGTCAACTCCACTTAATTCCCACAACAGTCTGGCTTTACAAATTAGGAAACTGAGTCACAGAGAGATCATGTGATTCATTCCAGGCTGAGAGATGGACCTGCGATTTGCAAGCAGGCAAGAAGAGGGTGGGTAGGCAAGAAGCAGAGTCCTGAAGGCTGAGATGCTCTGACAGAGCCTCTGTGGTAAAGCTGTGGTCGGCAGTCAGACAGACGTGAGCAGAGCAAGGACCAGACAAAGAGGTCACCATGGCAGAAAGCAAAGGACCAGTGTAGGCCCTGGCTGGTTTGGCTCAGTGGATAGGGTGTCACCCCATGGACTGAAGGGTCCCAGGTTGAATTCTAGCCAAGGACATATACCTCAGTTGTAGGCTCAAATGTAGGATGGGACCTTTGCTTCCTAGTATATTTTTGATCATGCGGTTTGGACCTCCTGACCTTTCCTCCCTAGAGATAATATCTAGGCCTCAGTTGTATTTCAGCTCCATGACCAGGAAAGCAGCCAAACCAGAGCAGCGACCCCATAGCTGACCTCAGGACCAGCTGCATTACATAATGACCCCTTGCCCTGGCACTGACCAGTCAGTCAGTGGAGACCTGGAAAGCTAGTAGAATATGCTATTGAGATCTTCCCCTGGGACCGCCCCTAAAATCAGCACCAGTGTTCTCAGTGGTTAGAGCACCCGCCCATGCACTGAAGGGTCTCAGGTTTGATCCTCTTTCAAGAGCATGTACCTGGGTTGCAGGTTTGTTCCCTGGTGGCCCCTGTCCAGTCCCTGAAGGAGGCAACCAATTGATGTGTATTTCTCACCTCTCTCTTTACCACTTCCTACCTTCCACTCTCTCTCTCAAAATCAATGGAAAAAAACATTCTTGGATGAGGATAACAATAACCACCAAAAAACCCTTAGGAAGGCAGACCCAGGGAGCTCTCCCTCCTGGGACCAAGCCTGCCCAAGCCTTTCCCTTCTCTCTCCCCTCCCCTCCAGCCCCTCCCTCAGGTGCATTACTATTGCCTTCCTCACTCCCAAGCTCCAAGGGCCCTTTCTTTATCTCTATAACTTGTTTCCTAAGCCCATCTCTTCTATGAGTTACTTCTTCCAAAACGTTCTCTTATAGTTGAGTCTTGGCTCTGAATTCTTTCATAGTCAGAACTCAAGTATCGAGGTTGCTGAACCCAGGTCCTGTCTGACTCCATGGGTCTAACACCTGGTACCGTTCCCCACCCCCCTCTCCCCACCTACAACACAGCCATTTATCTGTATACATGCAGAGATGAGGACACATGAGAAAGTAACCAGGACAGGGACCACTCAACAGCTTTGTCACTTTGCCTCCTTAGGGAATGACCTTCTGAGAGGACCTCCTGCTGGCATTTCAACTACCCTTGCTGCTCACCTAAAAGATGAGACACACTATTCTGTGGCAAGGGACAAAGGGTTTTGTTTAAAGTTCTAGATAATTTTATTTTATTATTGCCAGCAACTAAAAAAACCACACAACTTCATCAAGTATCTTTTGACAATCTCCTTCACTGCCTTTAAGTTCAGGGCCTGACGCTTGGCCCCCTCTCCTCACGTGCCCTCCGCGAGATCCCCCCACTATTGATTTTCATTTTTTGAAACAGGAAGAGGTAGTCCCAATGGAACTTGAGGCTGGCATGTGGCTTCTGAAGGAAACCGCTGCTTGGATTTCCTTGAAGTTCCCTCCTCGTTGCCAATGGTTTCGATTCCTTGGTGCTCACAGTCTTTTCCTAGAGCTTCCAGCTGCCGTCTCCTGGCAAGGGGACAGGGATGGTGCACAAACTACACCACAGGTCTCAAACTCAGCCCCTTGGAGGAGGGGGGGGGGGGGGGGCAGGTAGGTGATATAAATGAAGGTACTAGTGGGGGCCTATGGCTATCTGGGGAGCCCATGTTCCCCCCCACCCCTCCATGTGAGTGGTTGATGCCACTCAGCTCCCAGTGATGGCAGACAAGTCATGGGCCTGAGGTGTCTCTATCTTGCCATTTTTTCCAGGGAAAGCAGATATTCAGGTTTCTGAAATGTGAACTTTGCCCACCAATGTGGCTCAGTGGTTAAGCATCGACCCATGCACCAGGAGTTCGCTGGTTTGATTCCCAGTCAGGGCACATGCCCCCGTGACATGGGCTCAATTTCCAGCAGAGGGGGCATGCAGGAGGCAGCTGATTGGTGTTGCTCCCTCAGTGATGTTTCTATCTCTCTCTCCCCCTTCCTCTCTCTCTAAAATCAATTAAAAAAAAACACACACATTAAAATGTGAACTTTCCCAAGTTTTTATTCATGGCAAGTAAGTATTTTAAAGGCCAGTGGAGGACACAGAGCACATGGGGAGCTGGATTCAGGGCAGGCACTCACCCTACCCACCCCCAGTTTGAGACCTCTCCTCACAGTGGCTCAATGAGGCAGGATTTCTTGTCCTATCTTATGGATGAGGAAACTGAGACACAGAAGAGAAATGGAGTCTCTGGCTCCATGCCAAGCTCTCCCCACCCTGGGTTTCTCCATGGTTTCTCCCACCTCTCCCCTCCTCTACCTCTTATCCACCATCCTTTCCTTGAGCTGATGTTGTAGCATTTCCTGGCTCCTCTCCCCCTCTCTCTCCTGCCCTCTGAGGCTGGGTTTTTAACTGATAATCACTGAGAACCCAGGAATTCCCTCATTTAAAAGTGTGTCCTCCTGCCCTGGCATAGTGTTGTCCCATGCATTGTGAGGTCACTGGTTTGATTACTGGTCAGGGCACATGCCCAGGTTATGGGCTCAATGCCAGTAGGGAATGTGTAAGGGGCATGCAGGAAGACACACCTCTCTCTCTCTCTCTCTCTCTCTCTCTCTCTCTCTCTCTCTCTCTCCATATATATATATATATATATATATATATATATATATATATATATAATTGATTTTTTACAGAGAAGAAGGGAGAGGAATAGAGAGTTAGAAACATCAATGATAGAGAAACATCGACGAGCTGCCTCCTGCACACCTCCTACTGGGGATGTACCGTTAACCAAGGTACATGCCTTTGACCAGAATCGAACCTGGGACCTTTCAGTCTGCAGGCTGATGCTCTATCCACTGAGCCAAATTGGTTAGGGCAGCACATCTCTCTTTACCTCTCTTCCTCTCTTTCTAAATTCAACAAACACATATTTTTTACAAAAATGTGCCCTCTGGATCCAGATGGCCCGGGTTTGAATTCCAACTCTATTATGTGATCACTGAGTGACCTTGGGCAAGTCACTGAATTTCTCTGTGTCTCAATTTTCCTTTCTGTAAAATGGGGAGATTAATAGTAGGATTATTGTGAGGATTTAAAAGCATTGAAATGTTCCCAACATGTAGCTTATCTATTAAATTAAATAAATGCAACAAACATTGGTTGAATACCTAGTGCGTGGCAGGCCCAGGACTCAACAGGGACACTAAGAACAAGGCCCATTCCTTGTGGAGTTAATGGTCTAGCGGAGGAAGTTAGAGGGTTGGATAAGATTTGCTCCTGTGGTCTGTGTGACACTGTCTGCACCACACTGGCCTGCCTGAAGTTCATTCAATGCAATGGACTTTCCCAAATTGCAGCCCTGGACATGGCACTCCCATCATTCCTCCCGTGGCCTCATGCCCTTGCTCACTCTCAGTCACACGTAGCTGGGCCCACATCACCTTTGTTTAGGGCTACCACCACCCTTGCCAGTGAGCCTTTTTTAAAAAATTGATTCAGAGAGGGAGAGGGAGAGAGGTAGAAACATCGATGATGAGAGAGAATCATTGATCAGCTGCTCTTACATGCCCCCTGCTGGGGACTGAGTCTGCAACCCAGGCATATGCCCTTGGCTGAAATCGAACCCACGACCCTTCAGTCCACTGCAGGCCAATGCTCTATCCATTGAGCCAAGCCAGCTAGGGCACCAGTGATCCTTTGCATAGCAGCTTCCTCTGCCTGGAACACACTTTCCTCTCCATTCTCCTCAACTCTGTGGTTTAGTCAAAGCCTCCTGTTCCAACCCCAACTTCACACTCTATGATCTGCCGCTTTGCACTGTGTGCAGTGGTGCAGGCACAAAGAGTCTGGGGAGTTTCTGACTGCGTCTGTGCCTTCAATTCATGGAGGAACCTCACTTTCATCAGAAGGGGAGAAATGTGGAGACTCAATTGCTTCTCCTCTCCAGCTCTGGTTTCCTGACTGATAAAAGGGGTGCAGGTACCCTGAACTCAAAGGAGAGAGATGAGGCGACTAGAAGTGGATGCTCCCTGGGGCTGCTGGGCTGCTGGAGACACTGCTGGTTCCTGGTGCTTCCTGGAGAAAAGGGCACCTGGGGGCAGGGGAGAAGGAAAGGGAAGGCACAAGAAGAAGGCAAGGGAGGGTATGTGCCAGGAGGGGCCAGTATCTGGGTTGGCTGGAGCTGGTGGGGGTAGCCTGCCAGAAGGCCCAAGTGGAGCCAGACAGCAGGGGGCCCTAATGAGGAAGTCAGGGAAAGGCAGTGTCATCTCCGGAGTTCTTCCATTCAGCATCCCGGGTCCATCTCTGCGGCTGCTCAAGCTGGGCCAGGTCTGATGTGGGGGATGGTTGTCTGCAGGGCCTGTTTGGTATTTCTTTCTTTATTCTCAGCCTAAGGTGGAAGGATCCAGAAGCTCTCCACACAGTTCCCAGTGCAGAGAGGGAATGAGAGAGAAGAAAAACGGCTTGGAGAGGGAAAAGACCTTGCTGGAAGTCACACAGCACTCCCCCCTCATGCTCACCAAGGGCCTGGTTTTGGAAAATGGTCTCTGAGGACCCGCTCATGCTAATAAGGACAAGAATAATGGCACATTCCCCACTTTCATTTAAAAATAGTCGCAGTAGCTGTCACTCGCTTGGCACTTGAGTGCCTGATGCTGTTCTGATTGCTTTACACTGTTAACCTCGGATCTTCCCAGAGGAGATAAGTTCTCCTATTTTTATTTCCATTTTACAGATCAGGAAGTCAAGGCACAGAGAGCCCGAGTAACACTGCTTCAAGGTCACACAGCTGGGGCAAAGCCAAGCATCCTGGAGCTCTTAGCCGGCTTCACATCACAATCTCAGGTCACCCTCATGCCTTGGGGAGGCAGCAAGGGAAGGCTGCTGTGTCCATTTCTTGAAGGAGCATTTAAGGCTGAGAACCTGGAATGTCGCCCGGGAGGACGCAGTGGAGTGGTTTGGACTTTGCCACTCGGGGAAGCACAGGCCCCTCCCAGGAGCCAGGTGGATGAACGAGTACTGGGGTTCGGTGGCTGGACAGAGTTGAGGAGCAGCACAGAGTCGAGACTGGGGGGCCTCTCCTGGCAGGAAGGGGCTGAGGACAGGCTGTACCACTTGGCACCAGGGGTTGCAGAGTGAGGGTTTCCTGAAAAATGCGCTGCAGTGGGGGAAGCGGCTGGCCGAGCGTTCGACCACCGCCTGCGGTGTGCGCGCGCGCGCTCGGCGAACCCAGGCTCTTTGTGTGTCCGAGCCCGTGCGCGCGTGCGCGTGTGGAGTGCGTGTGTGTGTGTGCGCGCGCGCCTGTACATATGTGTGCCCGCGTGTGGGGAGGGGCAGGGCCCCCCGGCCCCGCCCCGGCTCCACCCCCGGCCCCGCCCCCGGCCCGGCCAAGCTGGTATTTTTCCACCCAGCAGGATGGGTGATGCTGAGAGCTGCCTGCTCAGACAACAGACACGCGAGGTCAGGAAGAAGCCGCTTATAAATTACTGCTTCCTTCGCGCCGCCGCCAGCGCCGAGCTTCGGGCCCTGGTTGCAGTCCGGCTCGCCTGCCGTCGCCGAGCCCTGAGGACGGCGAGCTCGGCCACTCGGCCACACCGAGAAGCGCGGAGCGCGGACCCCGCGGGCCAGAGACCCAGCCGGCGGGCAGTCCCTGGCGAGTGGAAGGGAGTGCAGCGCCGCGGCCGCCCCAGGTACGCGCGGGAGAGGGAGCCGTTCGCGCGGAGCCCCCACCTGGTCCCCGCGCTCCATCTAGTCCCGACCTCCTCCCCGCCCAGTGCCCCCATTCTGGCGCCCCTTTCACCACCGAGGGAGGGATGGAGGGTCGCGGGCTCAGACCTGCTGGCAGGGCTGTTATTGTTTCCCTGGCGAAAGGGCTCGGGCTTCTAGTGCAGGCGGCAGGTGTGTGTGTCGGTGTCTCAGGCTCACTGGGCGTCTGTATGTGTCTCCGCGTCCCTGTGTGTGTGCTTCTGAGGGTGGCTGTTTCTCCATGTCCCCAGCAGCGTGCGCTGTGTGACCCAATGTATGTCTGCTATTCTCTGTGTCCAGGGCTGTGTGTGTATGTGTATTCCAGTGTGTCTGTGATACCTGAGTGTGGTTGTGTCTTCTAACGTGCACTTGTGTGTTCTGGTGTGTGTCTGTATGAACGTGTGGGTGTGTGTGCGCGCGCGTGCGCGTGGGAGGGTGGGTGAGAACCTGTGTGTGTGTGTGGGGGGGGTGTTTGAGAGAGAGAGAGAGAGGCTGTGTCTTCAAGTACCTGCCTGTGCACGTGTGTGTCCCCAAGTGTGGCTGTGTCTCTGGGTCCCTGGTTGCCAGCACTTGTGTGTCCTCTGCTGTACCTGAGGGAGTGTCTCTGGTTTCTAGAGAGCTGAACAGAGGAGCTGGTTCTTCAGGGCAGACACTGAGTGAGGAGAGGTGATAGGGCGGCCTGGCTCCAAGGGTAATGCCCGAGTGGAGTGCAGGTGGCAGTGCCAATGTCCAGCCGTCTTGAGGGACAGCTGGAGGCCAAGAGGGCCGTGGGCAGGGACAGTAAGACACTCCTCTTGACTTGTTCCCTTCCTTCTGGGGGTTCCTCTTTGGTGCAGAAGGTTCTACAGCTCCCAATAGGGAAGCCAGAGAGAATCTCAGAGAATTCACAACCCCAAAGCTTTAGCCTGGACTGGAGAGAGGACCTGGGCACCCAGAGGGAGGTGTGTGCTCGGCAGGGCCACCAGCCTGGCTATTTTGGTCACTGCCAGGCCTCTGCCAGATCCTGGCCTTCCCCAGGACCAGCCCCAGAGGCTTGGGAGGCAGCCCGGGCCCCAATTTCCTGCCTGGTGACATAAATCAGCTCAGTAACAGCCCAGAGGCTTAAATGGAGGGTCTTCAGGCTGAGATTTTGAGGTTTAGTGGCACGTAGCTCCATTTGGACTTCTGTAAATTGGCCCATGCTTTGGCACTGCTGACGTTCAAATAAATGTCATGGAGGAGATCTTTTAAAATTTCTTTTAATTTTTTTCTTGGCTGAAAGGGAGGGGATCTCATCCAGAGTCTCCTAGCCAGAAGGAGTTTATTTTTATGAGAGAGAGAGCTCGGGTGAGCACTTAGCAACCGCCTGCCTCCCTCTCAACCAGGGAGTCATTCAGGGAGTGTGGGGTGGGCATGAAGAGGCATGGGGGTGGAGTGGGGAAGGACAGATTTCATCAGGATGGTGTTAGAAAGGGGGATTAGAGGGAGCCTGAGGGCAGTGGCTGATGAGTACCCATCACATGGTGGGATTGGTAAAATGACTAGAGGTCCTAGGCCTGGCTCAGCCCTCACTTGATCTTGGGCAACCTTTTTAGGGCCTCAGTTAACTCATCTGTAAAATGGAGTAGGATGGTTATGAGGCGAGCAGAATCTGCGAGGCAGGAGCTTGTCCCTAGGGAGCTGAGTTCAAGTACTTAGTTGGCCTGTGACCTTGGGTGGTTCCCTGGGCCGAAGGCAGCAAGGACGTCAGTGCCAGCCTCACTGTGTCCTTGAGGGGATTGAGGGAGATGAGGCTGAATAAGCCCGTGGTAAGCTGTAAAGCTAGCTAGGCTTCAGAGCTGCTGATTAGAGGTGCCACAGGTCCCAGGTCACTGTGATATGTGATAAGGCTAAGGTGCACCCTCAGGCGTTTGCCCTTCAGAGATACCCTTGTACTGACCTGTGACACAGTGGCAGTCAACCTCCCCTGACCCTTCTCTGTCAGCTCATCCTCCTGTGATTTGGTCACATTCTCTGCAGAGTTGGGAGGCCCTAGTGGTAGTGCCTATTTTGCAGATGAGGAAACTGGGAGCCACCTTGAGGACAGCAGGCTGACTGGACGGTGGCCGGATTGGGTTTCAAAGGCTTTCTCTTGGCCGGCTGTGAGTTTTGGCTCTGTGGAGTTTGAGGAACTAATATCTTGGGGAGTTGAAATTGGGCCAGGACTGGGGACAACAAGAGTCAAAGGTGCCCCAGTCCTCAGGGTTGGAGGGTGAGTGTGTGGAACTCATTGGCACCTCAATTCTGCCCCTGGTTATCCATTTCCCCTCCTCTGTACCTTCTCTGGGCGCCCTGCTACTTTTCCTGCACAGTTTGGGCCCCATGGGTGGCATTGTCTCACTCCAGTTTTCCACCTGTCAGCATGTCGAAGGGCTTTGGGAACTGTACTTACCTGGAAGTCTTTCCAAAGGTCCCAAAATAAGACACTTGAGTCATTGAACATTTTCCTGCATATAGAAAAGAGCTGAAAAATAACTTATAAGGAGCCCCTGGAATACTGCAGCTGGAAGGGGTCTGGGTCAGAATCAGGGCTGTTTTTGGAGCCCCGGGGTTACCTCCGTTGGTGCGGGCTGATCCCCAATTTCTGCAAAAGGTCACAAGCGAGACTCAGGTTCTTTGGAGCTGCAGCTCACTCCTCTGCATTGGCCAACTTACCTTGGCCAAAGTGTTTGTGTGAATTAATGGGATCCGGGGAGGAGCTGTAGATGTGGAAATGCTCAGTGGCCTTCAAATGTGAATGAGAGCTCTCTTTAAATGCGTCTCATTTAGTTGGTTAATAAGCCTCGCTAAGGTTAGTTCTGGTGAGGCACTGGCTTTCGAGGAGCTCATGGCGGGGAGGAGAAAGGACAGTGTGGCAGCTGCTATGACCATGGGGTGCTCTGAGGACTCAGTGTGCAATGATGGCAGGATTGTAGGCAGGTGGAACTTCAATTACTTAGAGTAGGTGGTTGTGGAGTTGGCATCACAATGGAGGAACAGGATGGGCAAGAGTTAGCCGGCAGAGGGCACACAGTAGGTGAGACCTGGGGACCTAGGTGTCAGGGACCTAGCTGGAGAGAAGAGCTGGTGGAGGGCCTTGAGTGCTAGGCAAAGGGCTTGGCCTTTATTCTGAGAGCCGCTGAGATAGAAATGGCATCAGATTGGATGTAGGGACAGCGGTGAAGCCAGTTAAACCCCCGAGCCTGGGAGACCCCTGATGGTGAGTGAGGAATTAGGCTGAGGTGTAGAAAACCAAGGATGGCCCAGTAACTTGGTCAGGGCACAAAGCATTGTCTATGCCAGTGAATTTTGCCCGGAGCTCTTTTTGTAAACACAAGGTGAAGGCCTGGACATGCTCTTTAACAGGTACACGGGCCATTAACTTACTGGCTCAGACCTCCCTGGGAGCGGGCAGCCCTGGCCTCTTTACGGTGAAGTATGTCTGTCCTAGACTGGGCTTTGGGGTTTCCCTTCTCATCTCACGCGGTCAGAGGCTTCATTTGGAAACCTGAGCTGAGGGGCAGGGGTTCAGGGTGGTGGGAGAGGACAGAGAGAATGAAAATTGTTAATGTTACTAAAGCTGGGTGGTCAACCAGCCCTCTTGTAAAAACCAACGCACAAACCACTCAAAACAATAAAAGGGGTGAGGGGAGGAGGGTGTGGTGGGGAACAGGGGCCAGCAGCAATAATTCTAGTCATGTATCAGAATTACCTGAGTTACTTTTCACAAATCCAGGACCGGCCTGGATACTGAGTCAAAATCTCTGAGGGTGGATCCTGGGGATCTATATTAAAAAATTTTTTTTCTCGTGATTAAAAAACAAAATTTAAGTCGAGATATAATTTACATTCAGTGAAATGCAAAGATTTTGTTACAGTTTGATGAGTTTTGGCGAATTATGCAGGTGGTTACACCTGTATAACCACCACCCAGATCAAGATACCAAGCATTTCCAGTTCCTCTGGAAAGTTATCTGTGCCCTTCCCCTCCCAAAGGGAACCAGTGTTGATTTCTATCACCATACATGAGTTTGGCTAAGCCTAGAGAGGCCTTGAATGGCACAGACTCTTTTGTGTCTGGATTCTTTCTGCCTGATGTTTTTGAGATCCAGCCATGCTATTCATTGCGTATCAGTAGTTCATTCCTTTTATCGCTGAGTAGTATTTCGTTGTATGGATGCACCAGTTTATTTATCCATTCTCCTGTTGACATTGGGGTGTTTCCAGTTTGGGGTGATTTGGAATAAAGCGTCTATGAGCATTGATGTACAGGTCTTTTTGTGGGTATATATTTTCATTGTTATAGGACTGGGAAACTGTCAAAGGACTCTCTTTTAATTATAAAAAATAATACCTCAAGCAATACAAAAGTATGTAAGCTAAAAGTGATCCTTAAAGATCATTAATACATCTAACTGACAATCTGTTATCTATTTCTCTTTTTATAACAATTAAGGCCCTTCAGATTATACATTTTTCTTCTTCCTGCAGCTTTAACTGTATCCCTCAAATGTCTACAGGGACGTAAGTTCCTTTTTACTACTTCCTAGATCACTATTCATTGCCTCTAATCTAGCTAATGTTATGTAGAATCTGTATTATTTAGGGTTTAGGGTAGATGTGGTTTTGTTTTGTTTCAAAAATGGCATTGTGCTGTTCTTGGTTCTGCCACGTACTCTAGTCAAACAACAAACCATTGTGGAAACACTGCTTTTCAGAACATACAGATCTGCCAGGCCATTCTGAACAGCTAGTGAGCATTTGGGAATCACTGACCTAGGCTGGCCTGTCTTAATCACCCCGAATGCCACCATCTCAGTGAATGAAATGCTCCCACCCAATGACTTTGAACTGGCCCTAATGGTGGGCAGTGAAGCTACCCGAGACCATTCAGCGTTCTCAGGTGGGAAGGAACTGATACTTACTGAGCACACACTCTGCCTTATCACCCCGACTGCATTTTAAGCCCTGTACCTGACTTGGGATTCGTATCTCCATCTTTTGGACCAGTTCTTCCAGTCTCAGAAAAATGACTAGCCCCCGCTCACACAGCTGGAAAATGGGGGAGGAGTGTTGGACCCAGAGCCCAGCGTGTTCTAATGTTTATTGAGCACCTACTGGGTGCCAGGCATAGTGTCGTGGCCAGCGGGACGGGGTTAAATAAATCAAACAGCCCCTGTGCTCAAGTAGCTTGCAGCCTCGTGGGAGGGAAGAGATCTCTATCAGGAAAAGCTAATGAACAGTTTATGTCAAAGAATGCCTGGGAAGGTCTGAGGGAGAGGGGGCCATTTGGCTGGGGAGTATAGGGACTTTCAGATTATGGAGTTAACCTTCTATGTCCACCCACTTTAGAGATGAGGAGACTGAGGTCTGAATGAGACAGAGATCAACTCTGAAAACTGGGCCCTTGTTCACAAACCTGTGGTTCTTCCCAGCCCCACCTGCCTCTCGGTGATTATGTAAAACAGGTGACTTTGAGGGCTGTTTTATCTCAGTCTCAAACTTTCATTCTCAAACTTTCAATGGCCATTGCCAAGACTCTCAGATCCTGATTTTATCACAGCGAAAGGGGAAGGGGGATAAGAGGGCGCAAAGCCATACAGATCTGAAAGATTCCTTAGGGCTTGGCTGCTCAGGAGACACCTACGGAAGTGGGATGGGGGTTCCTGGAAAGCAGGAACACCTGTGTGGGGAGGAGCCTGGAGCCTGGAGCCTGGTGGGCAGCTCTGGCCACTGTGGAGTAGAATTGAGGCAGTTGTGAGAGGGCCAATAGGTGTCTGAGCAGGTCTGGGCTGAAGGGCAGGAGAGCTGAGCTCTGGTTCTGCTCACCTTGGGTCCTCCTTGGCTCCTCTGAGCTTCAGCCTCCCCCCATTAAGTGGTGTCCGGGGCCACATGGCTGCAGGGTCGCCCCAACAAGCTCTGGGAGTCCCGCCTATCCCATGGCTTTTCTTTGCACAAAATAAAAGTGGTGAGTGAATCCGTGCCATATTTCACCATCCCTTTTCCAGCAGAAAGACCTTAACCCTGTGGGCCAGGCTGCCCGCTGCCTGGTTGGTGGTGGAGGGGTGAAGCTGGCCGGTGGGCATCAGCAGAGTGCTGCTTAGTGGGTGGAGGGCACTGGAAGGGGCTGGTGTGGAAGTCTCTGCCATCCTGCTGTGTCGCTGATTGGCACCTGGAGATGATGGTGGCTCATCATGGAGCACTCAGCCCATGAAGTCAAGGACATTCATTCTGTTACCAGATGGCACCTGGTATGTCATCTCTGGGTAAATGCAACCACAGCTCAAGACAGGAGCCTCCTCACCAGCCTCCATGCCTCCTGGGCATCTCTCCGTACTACTACCTCCTTCATGAAGCTTTCCTCGAACCCCTTAATGATGCCTAATACATAGTAAGCACTCAAAAAGGTTACAACTTCACCCTGCTCTGGGCCCCCCAGTAAGGTGGAGTTCAGGTCTCTGTGGACTTGCCTTTAATCTATCCACGGGACCTGGGGCGACAGGATGGTGGGGGCGGGAGGGGGGGCTGAGAGGGGGAGGATGCTCCAGCATAGGGCCTGGTGTGCAGGGGTCCTCAGCACACACTCTCTCACACAAAATCGCTCTCTGAGTCCCTGAACCCTGAAGTGAGAGCCTGTAGTTTAAACATCTGAGTGGGTCCAGGCTTGGAAATGCGATGCACCCAGCACTGTGCACCCATGCAACAATACTGATTCGTTCTAGGCCCTGGCGATGTGGCAGGTCACCAAGACAGACCAAATCTTGCCCTCATAAAGCCGAGCACAAAGTAATTTAATGAATGATCCCAGGGGTCTTGGCTGCTGGCTTGTGGTGTGGTCAAGGTGAGTCCTTTGCCTTCTCTGGTCCTCACTACTAATTTGTAAGAAATCTTCGTGTTTTGGGGAAAAATACCTGCTGAGTAAAAGGGGGAAACATCCTTTCTTTTCTCCTTTGGGGAGCACCTGTCATCACTGTGTGGGGTGCTACTCTGGTTGGGTTCCTTTAGACCAGACGTCCCGCTTTTGGTGGGACAGTCCTGATTTTTAACAGTTTGTCCCGCGTCCTGCAGCGTTTTAAAAAAGTCCCGATAGCCCTAACTGGTTTGGCTCAGTCGATAGAGCGTCAGCCTACAGACTCAAGGTTCGATTCTGGTCAAGGGCATGTACCTTGGTTGTGGGCACATCCCCAGTAGGGAGTGTGCAGGAGGCAGCTGAATTAATGTTTCTCTCTCATCAGTGTTTCTAACTCTCTATCCCTCTCCCTTTCTCTCTGTAAAAAATCAATAAAATACATTAAAAAAAAAAAAAAAAGCCCCGATTACTCTTTGTAATATTTTAAGTAAAAAACAAACAAAAAACCCCCGGTCAGTGGTGTACCGCTTTAAATCTGGTCACCTTACTTTAAGGATGCTGTTGTCCTGTAGGTGTTCAAGATGTCTTAGTCCTCCTCTGAAAGGAGCCTCCTGATTTGGGGCCTGGAGTTCAAGATGCTCTGAGCAGAGCTGTGGCACAGGCTTTTAGTAAAAGACATTTCCTTGGGGAACAAGGTGGGTGTTCTTCTACCCTTGGTAGAAGAATATAGATTAGAGCAGATCTTTAAAAAAGAAAGAAAAAGAAAGAAAGAAAAAGAACACCCTCTTCCCCGCCCGAACCTGCCAGCCTCTCTCCGGTGGTACTGAGCAGAATTCGTTTCTGTCTTCCACTTCTCACCAGTGGAAGGTGTGGGTTGTTTTAAAAGGATTGGCGTTTCAGGCCTGAAAAAAAAAAAAGGTACCAATCACGGCCACATGGTCTTCCAGAGGCAGCTCTTGTCCACAGATCTGTTTTGTGCTGTCCACACAGAGTTTTATCAATTGGAGCCAATATTTTTCAGCATGGGATGTTTTTGCATTTGCATCTGGTCATCTGGTTTCTGTGACCGCAGCCGGCAGGGCAGCGCCCTCCCCCACCCTGCAGTGTGCTGGCTCTGGCCCTGGAGGTATGGCAGGTATGGCAGGTATGGCAGGTAGTGTGTTGCAGGTGGATCCCAGTGGAAGTGGAGGGGAAGTGATTCAGGAACTTCAGCTCAGTAGCCTTTCCATGTGCAACCCTCGAATGGGGACTCTTAGCACTTTCCTAGGGCAGTTCAAGGCTAGACCTGGGGAAATTCAGGCGGCTCAGCACTCCCTTCCCCCCCCCCCCCGCCCCCCCAGCTGTGGCACGAACCTTCCAGGGCAGCCCCTTTGCCAATCTCTGCTGGGAGTTGGGGGCAGCTCGCTTCAGGCAGAGGGCCATTTAACTTGCCTCCTTGCATGCAAAAAATTCAGCCTTTTGTGGAGAGGAATAGAAGCAGCCAGACTGCCGAAAGCCCCAAATCTGGGACCTAGAATGTCTTTAGTAAATTTTGTTACCTTGGCTGAGTCCTGTGATCCGAACCTACTCACTAAGTCTCATTGTAGGGCACACCTCGCCCTTGTCCCTTCCCCTCTCTAAGCCATCACCGGGCTCAGGGGAGACAGAGACATCAGAGAATTTTTGTTCCCTCAGCATTTCATCATCTCTGACCCCTGCCCCCAGCCCCACCCCTACCCCTGCCTTGGCTTTGTCTTGGGGTGCTGCAACAACAACAATAACTTACCTGGGCCCCTCAGACTTGGAAGCTGTAGAGCTCACCTGGGATCTTGTTAAAATGCTCCTTTCCATGCAGGACTAAGATGTGGCCTGAGATTCTGCATTGCTAACCAGCTCCCAGGTGACACCAGTGCTGCTGGTCTGGGACCACTCTGAGTCAAGGAGTTAAGTCACAGCTGTGGGGCCCCCACTGCCTCTAACAACCAGGCTCAGGGCCTTGTGGGCATCATTTCTCTAATCACCACAAAAGATACCATTATTCCCATCATGCACATGAAAAGCTGGGGCCCCAGAGTGAACAGGTAACTCGCCCAAGGTCACACAGCTGGGAAGCCGCTGAGCCAGGCCAGACCCTCTGGGCCAGTGCCACCTTGGAAAGGATGCTGGTGGGGAAGCCCTTTTCTACTGAACAGTGTCCCTGGTCCAAAAGCCACAGGAGGCTTTTAAAGGCAGCCAAGTCGGATGTAAATCAGGGAGAGCCCAGGGCCCGCCAGGCCGTGCTGACAGCAGGCAGCCCAGGCAGTGTGTCAGGCCCAGGCCCGCAGCGGGATTTGGTGCTGGCAGGCTGCCTGGTGCCGAGAGCCGCTGGGGGATGCTCACAGCTCCTGGAAGAGCCTGCTGAGCCCAAGGAGGCTCCATGTCCCTGACAGCCTCCCCAATACTTAGATAAGTGCCAGGGTGGAGGGCTGGCCGGAAGGGTGGGCAATGGAATGGTCGTCAGCTGGGACCTGGTACTCTCGCTGTTTAAAGACTGGCTCATCCTCAAACCACACAGGCACTTTCTTTAATTGGGGGTCTGCTTTGAAGACTGAGGGACCTTGGTCTCCTGCCCAGCTGGGGCTTTACTGTGCACTGGCACCTGCCCAAAGCTACCAAGAGGAGTAGAATAGATTTAGAATCTAGGTCCTCAAAATGTGGTCCCTGGACCAGCAGTCATCATCACCTGGGAGCTTGTTAGAATGCTAACTCACACCTGGAGTGGGCCCAGCTCTGTTTTCACAAGCCCTCCAGGCTCAGCTTTGAGAAGGGCTGATTTCTCTGGCATGGGGAAGGTATGTATGCAGTCCTAACCTTTGCAATAGGCTCTCTTGGTAACTAGAGTAACACTGCTGTAGGGGAATCTCAGATGTCATTCCCTCTGTACCCCACTTTTCTGATGGCCTGAGTTTCCAGGAAGGAGGCATGCATGAAATTACCCAGCACATTCAAAGCAGAGCATAGATCTCCATTCTTAGGGGGCTGCAAGTGGCAGAAACCAGTTCCAACTAACTTAAAAAACAAAACAAAACAATACCACACACTTACTGGCTCCTTTACCTGACAGCCCCAGGGTCATGCTTCAGGCATGGCTGGATCCAGACAGTGTGAGCTGTTATTGGGACTTCTTTCTCTCCATTTCTGGGCTCCATATCCCTCCTCTGTTGGTTCCATTCTCCTTGGGGTGCTCCCAGCTGCAGGATATTCCCCCACCCACAGCTATTTCAGCTTAGAAAGAGCCTTCTTTTACCCCAATATTTTTAACATAACTCCTGTCATTGCTGTCATTGTCCAGGCTTGGTCATGTGCCTGTCCTTGAGTCAATTGTGACAGCCCCTCTGATGGACTAGGCCTGGCTCACGTGCCCATCCCTGAAAGTGGGAAGTGGGGTTAGCCCACTCAAAACTCCATAGACTGAGAGTAGGCCTGTGTGGGTCTCCTGGTGGGATTTATGTGGGCTGTCCCTAGAAGAAGGGGCCTGGTTGCCAGTCCGCTAGACCTACTGGGATTTAGTGCCATTCTTACTCTCCTCTCTGAGCTGGGCTGGCTTCATGCAACCGCTAAGGTCTAGCCCCAGAGGGAATTACACTCTCCTTCCTCTGGTTCCCTTGCTGCTGTGCTTGTGATTGTGCATTAAGCATGCCGCCATCATCTTTCTTCGTCCCTCTTCCCTTGATATTGTCCAGGACAGCACGTGCACATCGCCACTTCCACCCCCCACCTGAGTTGGAGACATTCCTAATCCACCCCAGCCTTCACATGTGTCCACCCAGAAAATAAAGTCTCCATGACATCTTTGTCACATGTTGGCCTTTACCATGGGTTCTATGGAAGTGCTCTCAACCTTCTGGCCTTTAAATACAGTTCCTCATGTTGTGACCCAACCATAAAGTTATTTTCGTTGCTACTTCATAACTGTAATGTTGCTACTGTGATGAATCATCATGTAAATATCTGATATGCAGGATGTAGTTAGGCGACCCCTGTGAAAGGGTCGTTCGACCCCCAAAGGGGTCGAGACCCACAGATTGAGAAGCGCTGCTCTATGGGACCTCAGCTGTCTTGTTCACCACTGTGTTCTCAATGCCTTGACTGTGGGGGCCCTAACGTAGCAGTGAGGTTGTCTAATCTGGGGGACAGGGAGCTCTCTAGACTTCTGGGGCCTTTTCTGAGGCTGATGAAGAGGGCGTAAGGGTCGGGCTGCAAAAGCATGAAGAATGGGAAGCCCCCAGCCTGGAGGCCCTCTGCCATTCCACTTAAATGTAAGATCTTAGTTGATAAGGGACCACTTTCCGGACTTCTGCATTTCATATTCCAGCAAACCAGGAGAGCCTTCCAGCTGGTGGTCATTCGGGTTTGGGGACTGCTTGGCTCAGCACAGTTCAACAGATGTTCTTGGCATATGAATCTCAGAGCCTCGAAACAGTTGATAAGCATTTTCCAAGAATCTGGGGTCCCCAGAGCCTTGCAGCTCATCTTTCTAACCCTGGGATGTCCCCTTGCTTGCAGCAAACAGCCAGTCCCAGACCTGGGCACATGACTGGGCTGATGGGGTGCTCACAGGAGCGTGGGCATTTGGGTCGGGGCTGGGAGTTGGGGCAGCTTAGGCAACAAGAAGAACCATTTCCTCCCAACGCTGGGCTGGGCCATCAGCTCCTCCCAGGACAGGCTACCTGTGGACAGTTTCAGGGACACTGCATTCAGGAGAGGGGTGTGTGAGCAAGTGTGTCTGTGTGTGAGCATGTGAGTGTGCAGGAGCACCTCAGCACCCCAGTTTTCTGTCCCCGATACGTGTTGATGGGGGCCCATCCTAGCGTGTGTGAGCTGGGTGGTCACATCTGGAAGAAGACCAAGTCCCGTGTGTAGTCATATGTCACAACCTGACCAACTCTTTCCTCCTTTGCTTCCTCTCGCTGTGATAGGTCCAGAGCAGCAGCCCTTCCTGAGGAGCCTCCAAACGTAAGTGGCATTGAGCTCGCCCCACGGCGATGGGTTCGCCAACTCAGCCATGACCCGAGGTGTGGTGCCTCGGAGCTTGGTGTTTTCTCCAGGCTCTGAGAGGGGGAGACAGACCAGGGCCATGGGACCTTACCCACATGTTGTCACCTCTGGGTGGCAGGTCCATAGCCTGGGTTAGCTACTTGTGCCAGCCTGTGCCAGGGAGGCAGCCCTGCAAATGGGCCAAGCACTGATTTTGGAGTCCTGGCCTAGTTCCCATCCTGGCTTTGCCACCAAGCAATGATGGGATCCTTCCTGAGCTGGTTCTGAGGACTGGGGTCGGACTCATGTAGGGTGATCCACTTGGCGTCTAGCACAGACAGGGTGCTCCAGGAATCGGGGCTGCTATCCCAATTTTCTCTTTATTAAATGTTTTATTTAAAAAAAATTGAAACCCTTCAGAAAAGTTGTGTGAATTCCCATATACCCTTCACTTAGTTTTTCTCATTGTCAACATGTGCCGCATTAGCATTATCTTTCTCTCTCTATGGTATAAAGATAGTCCCTTTAATATTCTCCCCCCTCCCCCCACTTCTCTCTCTCTCTCCCTCTCTCTCTCTCCTGAATCATTGGGGGTTTTGCAGTCAAGAGATGCCCCTTTACCCCTCACTAGCCCTTCAGCATGTGTTTCGTAAGAACAAGGCCATTCGTCCTTTTATGTAAGCACACATAATTATCAACCCAGGACGTTTACTACTGACACAGTTCTGTTATCTAATCTACAGACCTTAAGGACATCTAGCTTTTGCTGATCGTATCCTGCCATTTCCAGAAGCTCCCCACCCCCCTTACTTAGTAGTTCAGGATCACGACACCGTTTCTAAAGGGGGTTAATGGGGCAGGAGCCTGACTCCGTCGCATTTCTGCAAGATGCCTTATTTGCCTGGATGTAAAACGGTCTTGCTGTCGGCGCTTTCAGAGTCTTGTAGTTGTGACAGTCAATAAGAAATACATTTTACGACAGGATGCCGCATGTGCTCACACACGTACACATGCATGAAACTGAAACCACAGTTTCAAAAATAATAACTCATGTCCTCACCACCTTCGGGCTCTGTTCTCTCCTAGTTTCTTGTAGAAAAACGATAGCCCTGACTCTCTAAGTTGATTTCATGACCCACTGAAACAGTGGTTCTCAATCTGTGGGTCTCGACCCCTTTGGGGGTCGAACGACCCTTTCACAGGGGTCGCCTAAGACCATCCTGCATATCAGATATTTACATTACAACTCATAACAGTAGCAAAATTATGAAGAGGCAACGAAAATAATTTTATGGTTGGGGGTCACCACATCATGAGGAACTATATTAAAGGGTCGCGGCATTAGGAAGGTTGAGAACCACTGCACTAATAGGTTCTGCTCTGGAACTGGGAAATCCTGGCTTCCTGGGCAGTAAGTTCTCCTGGCGGGGGTGGGCATGGGGAGGGGGAGGGAGGGGAAGCCCCCTCACCAAGCTTCCACTGGTCCAGGGTTGAGATTTGGTTGATTTGAGGTGACCTAGCAAGCCAGGACTAGGAGAAAAGGCCCAAAGACCCTTGACCTGCTACTGCCAATGGTAGACCTGATTCTGTCCTTGTCACCAAGACTCCCCAACCCAGGTGCTCTGCCACAGTCCACTTGACCCCATGGAGACCTGTTCTTCATGCTGTGACAGTAGAGGTAGACAGCCAGGCAGTCATATCCCCAGGGGCTCAGGACAACTCTCTGACCAGCTGCCAAGTAGGCATGGAATTGTCCCACTCCATATCACCTTCAGAGCCATCACCTTAAACATCACAAATGCCAGTAAGAATACGCCCTAACATTTAACTCTTTAACAGCCGAACGTGATGCTGAGAGGCACATTTTAACCTACAACAGTCCTATGACTTGGGTGCTGTTACTCTTTTTGTGAAAATGACAGATAACATTTATTGAGTGCTTGTTCCAGATCACTGCTAGGCACTTTACCGGCTCATGCATTCCTCACAGGAGTCCTGTGAAGTGGACACAGGCATTATCTCCCTATACAGGTAGGGAAGCTGAGGCTTAGAGAGGTGAATTGACTCCCCGCCCCCAAGGTCACATGGTGGAGAAGGATTTGAAGCCCAGTTCATCTGACCCCAGTGCCAACATCATCCAGCGCTGCCTTCCCCTTTCCCTCCCCCAGACTGGGAGCCGACTCCCACTTCAGCCCCTTCCTGAGGCCTAGTCCTGGTTAATGAGTAGCCCAGGGCAGCTGGAAGTCAGGTACCTGCTGTTGAGAAGCTGGAATGTGAGTTCTGCTTTCAGATAAAGAGAATATTGTGCTAGGGGTCTGGCCCCCACCAGGGCTGGTGACTTTTTAGGAAATAAACAGATAGAAGCCAGCCACTGTTCGTTCCTCTCTTCCGTGGCTTGCTGACCCATCCACGCCGGGTGAGAACTCATTTTATAGGCAAGGCAGTTGAGGCTGACAGGTGGGTTTGATCTCAGGCCTGCCTGATGCCTCCTCCAAGCAGCCCTCCTGGGTTTACTTTTGACATGACAGGCAACATGGGATTTGGAGGAGGGTATCTTTAGAGGACAGAAGCTGTCATCCCTGAAGTCTGAGCACTACTGGGTTGCAGCCCTCCTCACTATGATTTCCAGGTTCCCACCTGGGAAAAGAACTGATAATCACTTACGAGACTCTCACAGGGTTGTACGCAGCCAAGATAAGATGATGTGGGACTCTGAGTTATTAATGAACTAGCCAAAATACTTATTCCTGACGGGACAGCCCAGATAGTGGAAAGCCCAAGGAGGTGGAGTGTCAGACAGTTCCTGGTTCGAATCCTGACTCTACCCTGTGCCAACTGTCTGAGCTTGAGGGGAGGGTCACTGAACTTCTGAGCCTCAAATTCCCCACTTGTAATCCATAACACGAAACAATAACTGTACCCAGGAGGATTAGAAAAACAGTGAGTGCGGGATCAGGGGTAATGGTTATCACAGTGGAATTTTGAAGCACTCAACAGCCTAAAAATCAGTTCCAAGAACCCCAATGCATTTTCACCTTTCATTTCATTTCCTAGAGCATTAGTGGGGATCGTCTGGCCTGTGGGCTGGATAAGGCCCAAAAAATCATTTGATCTGGCCCTGCCAAGGCATTAAGGGTGAATTAATTAAATGTTTGACCAAATATAGCAGGCTAATTTTTAAGTGGATAATTTTGTATGGCCAGGGAATGATCTAAATACCCAAATGGCCCTTGGCAGAAAAAAGGTTCCCCACCCCTGGCTTCGCTGCTCCTCTGGGCCTGGAGCTGAAACACGACCAAGGCCTAGAGCAACCCCACCCACCCCAGCTGAAAATCAGATCCACCCACCTGGGTGTCTGGCAATTTTGGCAAGAGGGGAACCTGTCTGGAGAATTCCCATTGGGCCTTTCCAGGTTGTAAGCTGGTCAGAAAAGGCTGTTAATATCAAGACATGTGATTAAAAGCTGCAGAGTCAGCACTAGCTACCTCTACTGGCCAAGGCAATGAGAAGGGTGCTTATTGTTTGTTACCTGATTTAAAAATTGAGACATATTTGACACAGGAAACCACTGTGTAAGTTTAAGCTGTACACATGTGAATGTGATACATTTGTATTGCAGTATTGATTGCCATAGTACTGTTAGCTAACACTTCCATCAAATCACATAATTATCATTTTTTTTATAGCATTGGGAAGTAATATCTTTAATGCAGATCATTTGGAAAGCACAGAAAAGTCAAAAGGAGAAAGTAAAACATACCCCATTTCCGACATCCAGAGATAGCTGCTGACTGGGAGAACAGCACCAGATGTTAGACCAGTGGCGTCTGACCAGACCTCTATCCAGCAACCTGGGCACTGGCGTTCTGGCTAAGAAAGAATTCAGAGCCAAGACTCAACTATAAGAGAAGGTTTATTTAGAAAGTCACAGAGGTAGAAGATGTGTGCCATCTGAGCTGTGTGGGCTCAGGAGCAAGTTATAAAGGGCCCTGGAGCTTTGGAAAAAGAGAGACAAAGAAAAATCGCCTGGGGAAAGAGGGTATGGTATGGGAGGGCTGGTGTGCTGCATTGGGTGCTCTGTCCTAAGGGCTTTAAAGGTGGGGATTTTAGGGGAGGTCCTTGGAGAGGATCTCAATAGAAGATGCACCAGCTCTCCAGGTGTGTCCTTTCAGGGTCACGTCCTCTTATTAGTTGGCACCAGGGCAAGGGGTCATTAGTCAATCCTCTGGGAAAGTGGCGTGCTTGGTGAGCGGGGACAGGTTCCCCTCGTGCTGATCCTGATGTCAGCATGGCATCGCTTGTCTGGTTTTACTCTCCTCTGGGCCTGGAGCTGGAACACAACTGAGGCCTAAATGTTATTCCTGTTCCTCGGGGTTAATGCTCAAGGGCATGTTGTGCAAGGGCCTGCGTGGGAGTCGAAAGAAGCCACTCTTTAGCCCCTATTCCTCTTCCAAGGGGGTCTACCGCATGACTGGCGACACGCCAGGGGAGGAAAGGTCAGGGGAGGGTCCGAACCTCATGACCAGCGATATGCTAGGGAGGAAAGATTACCCTCGGGCGAGGTCCTAGTTTTCCCAGTTTTGCCTGTTGCTAGGCACCTGGGGCTTTCCACCCAGGTGACCTTCTGTACTTGGCCCTTCCTCTTTGCTCTGCTCAGGTTGGTATGACTGCTTACCATATAGCCATATATGATTTTAAAATTTAAAATTTTCTTTCGAAACTGAACGCTCAGTGTGGCTATGCTTGGGAGCCAACTTCTCCCTGCCCCCCGCCTCCCCCCGCTCCCCTCACACATTTCTGATCATTTTTCTGGGTCTTGGGTCTTCTAAGTGAAGGGTCCATAAACTTCTTAATTTAAGAGTTCTCACCTCTGCTATTATAGCTAGAATTCAAAGCCAATATGCAAATGATGGGTGTAGCTTTGTGTCAGTAAAACTTTATTTACAAAAACAAAAGCGTTGAATCTGGCCAAGGGCCTCCAGTTTGTTGGCTCTGCTCAGCTTGGTTTTCATTGGTTGGGTAAACCAATTGTTTAATTAATCCCCTAGTGATGAGGGATTGGCCTTTTGCAGTTTCTCTTTCTTATAAACCACTCTGCTGTGAACATCTTCTTTTTCTCCATTCTAGTTTTAATTGTGGTAATATACAATAACATAAAATTTGCCATCCTAATCATTTTTAAGTGTACAGTTTATCGGTGATAAGTATATTCAGTGTTGTGCAACCAATCTCCGGAATATTTTCATCTTGCAAAACCAAATGCAGTGAACATACTACACACGGGTCTGGTCAGCACATTGGAATTGCTACTCTAAAGGGACTGTGTATTTTTAAGGTGCTGGGCACAGTGTCACCAAATTTTGGACCCTCCAGAAATCACCGTGACAGCCCTCAGACATCAAGAGGGAGTGGTGTCACTTCTCCCATGAGTCCCTGCCTTCAGGGCTTTAGGGAGCAGAGGATTTAAAACTATCCACTAGTAGACCTCAATCTGCTAGCCTTCCTCATTTGGGGAAGAAAATAAAAACTCAGTAAACAGGAAATGCTGTGAATAATGGGCCGCACTCAGAGGTTGATGAACACACCGTTTAGAAAGAGGAAAGGTGTGGTTAATGTCCAGTGAGTCTGCGTGTAAATGTCATTTGGCCTCTACCTCACTGTGGGACTCGGGTCCTATCAGTGAACGTCTCTGGGCCCCAGAGTCCTCTGTCAAAGGAAACATATAGAATGATGTAGAGCCTCGCTTCTCTGGCTGTTGTGAGGATCAGAGAAGAAAAACTGTGGAAGTTCTCAGTACAGTGATGGACACATAGCAATTACTCAATAAGTAGTAGCTATTATAATTGCTATTCCTATTGCTACCATTATTGTCATTATTTCTGACCTCTCTAGCTCAGAAATATGTGGCAGTCTGAATATATGGACAATAATAGCCCTTTGCAATTCTCAAAAATGTTTTCTACCTCTAATACTTACATTATCTTATAGCGTTATTACTATCCTCATGTAACAGGTGAGAAATCTGAGGCTCAAAAAGGCAGTGGCCAACTCAAGGTCAGCCACACATCTTTGGCGTGTCGTCTCCTACACAGCAGCTGCTGGGCGATGGGGCCTCTGGGTGGCAGGGCCTCTGAGTGGCAGAGCAGTCTGGCGCCTTCCTTTCTGGTGGCACCTGTGTCAGGAGAGCATGGGACTCAGGTGGAGAGAAGATTCCTTGGGTGTATCTTCCTGTCTTGGCTCTTAACAAGGGATCAGTCAGGGACTTCTTCAAGGAAAGGGGTTACAAGTCGAACGTGTGGGTGTTCCCACACCACCAAGCAATTCTCCCACACCAGTTGGGTGTCCTATCATTGAACTCGGTTCTGATGCCATCTACCTGGTGACAGTGTCAGATTCCACAGATTAAGGGCTCAGTGCCCCCTCCCCCTTCACACACCAATTGCGAGTCCAGGTTGTCACGTAAGACCCAACTGGCTCTGGATGGGAAGTTCCCATGACCTCCTCCTTGGGTTCTATTTTGCTAGAGTGACTCACAGAACTCAGAGAGTCATTTCTCTCACTAGATCACTGGTTTATTATAAAAGGCTGTAACTCAGGAGGAGCAGGATGGGAGGGAAGCCCTAGGGCTTGGTGTGGGGGAAGGAGCGCTCGGCTTTCACGCTCGCCAAGCGCGCCACTTTTCCCAGAGTCACCGACCCGGAAGCTGCTGGAACCCATCCTTTCTTCCTTTTTTTTTTCTTCATCCTTTTGTTTTTTTTTAAATGGAGGTTTCTTAGCAAGGGTATCCCAGAGGAAATCATTAGCCATTGACCATTGGTTCAACCTCCAGCTCCTCTCCCTCCCCCGTAGTGGGACTGAAAGTTCCGACCCTAGAATCACATTGGTTCTCCCCCATCCTGGGCCACCTTCTACCAGTTGCCTCATTAACACAACAGAAGATACCAGAGCTGATCTGGGGGGAGGGGGGGATTTTTAGAGCTCCGTGCCACGAATGGGGATGAAGATTAAATGCATCTTAAATATATGCATCTTATTATAAATCACTTCATCACAGAGGTTTTTTCAGAGACTGACAGGGCCTTTCAGACACCAGTGCTTCCCATGCTGAAACCTGAGAGAAGTTTTTGAAAGCCGTTCCCATCTGTGTCCAGAAACTCAGGCTCTCAAAACTAGGAGTCCCTGGGGCTGCTGATAGCCTCTGGGCCTAGGGTTTCGCTCTCGGGGCAACCCCTCAGGGAGGGTACCCTCTATGTCCGATGTGAGAATGTCCAAAGCTATAAAGAATTCACCTAAGATTTTATTTGAGCCAAACTGACATCAATACTGGGGAGCAAATCTCAAATGCTCCTGAGAATGGCAGTGTTGCCGTTTATTTGATGCCTTTGGAATTAGGAAGGGACCTTGAGGAAGAGTACATCAAGGTCCGAGAAAGCAAGGCACAGAGGAGTTAAGATGCTGTGCTCCCTTGAGAGTGATTGCAACTTTGAAGGGTTTGGAAAAGAGGGTTGCTCTTCAGGATTTCAGAGGTGTGCCAACAACGGACAGGGCTGGCTTGGAAACCTTCTCCCAATGAAAGTTACAGGCCTGGCGTGTGACTTTGTGGTCGGATCCTCCGAAGAGGTGACTTTCCATAGAATCTCTTTTTCTATAGTTCACGGTCTGTACTCAGCCCCTGCAAGGGAAGGGCCTTAGAGCCTCTTGCAGCACCTGGTGGGCTCACCTGGAACGTGGGTCTGGAACCATTTCCTCAGGGTGGCTTCTGACCTTCCCATGGAAACTCAGCTTTGCTTTCAGGAGCTGAGTACCCTGGTGGGAGGGGTCTCCCTCCCTGAGCTGGGTGTTTACTGTAAAAGGGACAACAGTGCATATGCCTCGCCCACCCAGTCTGTATGCTTAGAAAGAGGGCTGGCCCCTCCTCAGCCTGGCCACTCAGTGGCACACCTGTGTGGGGCTGTGCAGACACCTCAGCGTCCAAAAAGCGCTCTCACCCTCCTGCCTTTGTCCCTAGGAACAGCCATGGGTAGTTTTGGGTCGTCTGTTCCTCTGCCCCTCGTTCCCAGCCCTGACTGAGCTCCCACTTCACCTTGCACATTTGTGGGTGCTCTCTTACCCCCAAATCCTGCCATCTTCCCACATCATCCTGAGCTCTTGCTCCAAGGAGTCCCATCAGGGCTGTTGTGTTACCATAGTGAGGGGGATGTGGCTCTTATTCATATTTTCAGGGTTGAGTGGTGCTGTGAGCCCCTGCTCGTCTTGCTGTTTTTAGTCTGTTCTGGTGACCTGTCTGCCCTGATCATCTCTCACACATGAGGTCTTTCTCTTGTTCCCTAAGTTACTGGGGCCCAGAGAGAGATTGGGTTCCAATGAGGAATCTAGGGCTGGGTCCTGATCAGTGGGAAGGATGGCACAATCCATTGGCAATGTCTGTCCAGGGTCAGGGTAGGAGGATCTGGAATGTGATGGTAATGTGACATGACGTCTTTGTCGTGGACACCTGCTTTGGAAAAAATGTGCAAATGGAGGAGCCAAGGGGATGGTGAAATGTCTGTGCAGCCACTAGGGAGAGGCTTCCTGGTGGGAAGAAGGAAAGGAGCGTGCCTGCCTGCTTGGAGAGTGTGTGGTCTTCGGTCCTCATTGTCTTCGTTTTATTCAGGTGGAGGTTTCAGACCAGGCAGCTAGAGTATTCAGTTCCTCTTATTTCCTGGGTCTCCTCTTTTGTACTAGTTGGGGGGGCGAGGGGGAAAGGAGGGTAACCCATCCAGACATTGTGGATTAGTTGCCAGATAAAATGCAGAGCGCTCAGTTAATTCACATGTTAGATAAACAATGACTCATGTTTTTAGTCTAAGTATGTCCCGTGCAGTGTTTGCTGAAACTGACAAGTTTACCTCTGCAGCCTCATTTATCCAACAGCCCAGGGAGGTCATTCCCAGAAACTACGACGAGCTGCTTCTTGAAGTTTCAGGCTGTCCCCATGAATCTAGTTCCAGTGGCTGTCACCCCGGCCCTGGCCCTCTTTGCTCTGAGACTCTACGACGCTGCGGCCCTGGGCCTCTGTCTCCCCATCCAGGCACCAAAGTGTCAGCCTTGTTGATTTACGAAGTCCAGTTCTGACATAGAGATGCTTCCGGAGCACCTCACACGCCCAAGAACTTAACTCATCCGATTCGAGACAGCCCTGTGAGAAGGTTACATGCTCCCTGCTTTATGGGTGAAAAAAGCCAGGCTCAGTGAGGTACCTGGTGATGCCACTGGGGCACACCAAGTAGGAGACAGGAGTGCTGGGCTTTCGGGCTCCCTACCTGCCCTCTCTTTCCCTGGGTTGCTACCCAGGAAGCCCCTGCTGCCCTTCCTGGTTTATTCCCGCTAGACCAGGGGTCGCCAACCGGTGGTCTGACAGGTTGGTGACTGCTGCTTGAGACCCTCTCCTGTCCTATGACCTCACACCTGAAGGAACTGAGTCATTTATTCATTTACTCAGTTTTTATTGAGCTCCCACTGTGTACCAGGCACAGTGCTAGGCGATGGAGATAGAATGGGGAACAAGGCAGGAAGGGAGAGACAAATGATTACACAAACCATTATGATTGCACAGTGAGACAGAGGCCCCCAAAACTCAGAGTGTACAAGCAGGAGACTGGGCCTTGTCTCAGGTGAAGAAGGGAGGTGGTCTGGGAAGGGAGCCAGCCCTCCTTCTCATGATGCTGTCTGCCTCCACCTTCCCATCCATCCTTCCTTATAAATGAGCCCCCGAGGCTCAGAGAGGTGCAGTGACCTGCCCAAGGTCACACAGCTCTTTGAGATGTCAGGCCTCTGCTCCTCTCACCACCACGCTTCCTTTCCTGGCATTGTCTAGAGAAGAGTCCCTACTCTGCTGTATCCTGGCTATGTCACCTCCCACAAGTCCCATCTCCTGTTGGGCCTCAGTTGCCCAACTGTAAAATGGGGACTATGATGCCTACTGGGTTAACCAGCACATATACTAGAAGGAGAAAGCAGTTTGGTATATTAAAAAGCTTAATGCAAATATTCTTATTTTTTTAATCCTCTCCCAAGGATATTTTTCCATTGATTTTTAGAGAGGGTAGAAGGAAGGGGGAGAGACAGAGAGAGAAACATCGATGTGAGAGAGACATATCGATTGGTTGCCTCCCACACGCGCCCCAATCAGGACCGGGGACGAGCCTGCAACCCAGGACCCTTCAGCCCAGGACTCTATCCACTGAGCCAAACTGGCAAGGGAGCAAATATTTCAACTTAATGTGTCTTAAACACCTGTAATGAAGTGCTTTCAGGGATAATTTAGGGTTAAACAGTCCAGATATTCAGCGAAGCCTCTCACTGTAAAAGACAAAATTAGAAAGGCTGAAGCTCTGGGAGGTCCCCCGGCTGGGGGTTGGTGGTGGGGCTGCTTCTAGGCACTGATTCCTCCACATCTGAGACCTCCCCTGGGCCAGCTGATCTCTGTGTGTTGGGGCCTGCCAGGTGCTTCTGGGAGAAGGGCTGCCCCCAACTTTTTTTAAAAGATAAACTAAAGAATTACACAGTCTAATGGGGGAGACTAATACGTGAACATATAAAGTGCATTAAAATTCGGTGAGTTTTTATTTCCAGTTTTATTGAGAAATAGTTGACATACAATGCTGTGTAAGTTTAAGGTAGATGTACAGCATGTTTGACTTTCCTAGATTGTGAAATGACTAGCACACAGGCTTAGCTGACATCCATCATCTCACGTAGACACAGTAGGCCCTGTTTTTTAAGGTTCCAGGTTGCAGATCTTTTGTTTTCCCTGTGGCCTCTCCAGTCCAATGAGACCTTCACACGTTTGCACACCCCTTTCCAGACCTGCTGAGTAGGGGAAAGGCCTAGTGAAAATAGTTTGATGTGAGGAGGAGTTTGGAGAAACCCTCTAAACATCTGAAAACTGAGAATTGAAAGTCTGTTCATTCTGTCGTCAGAGAGTTATGGGCCCCTCCTGTGGCTCAGGCCCTGGGGACCGAGACTTGAATGAATCTCACTCTGTCCAAGCTGGGAACTCCCAGGGGAGACAAATCGGGTGTCCACTGGCAGGGTCTCTCGAAAGTGCTCTAGGTACACAAAATTTAGAAACTCTTCAAGAGGCCTCTAATAGGCTCATGCCAGGTGAGCGCAAGACTGGAAGGGCCTTGATGGTAGGGAAACCACCCATGAAAAGGCAGGGCAGAGTGAAAGTGAAGTGGGCGCTCCCCATGCCTAAGGGGGTGGCGTGGCTGGGTGTTCCCTTCTGGGGAAGGGAGAGGGGCTGGATGGGGTGCTCTAGCCTGCTGACCCCAGATGCCCTGCTAAGTGGTTGGTATTGATTCACTTTGGGGAACCAGCCTAAAACCAGAAGTTCTTATTTAATTCTTCCAGGTGCCCTTGAAGGTAAGGACTGTTTAGTTGTTTTGACAACTGGCTCAGGAAGAAAAACAAAGCCCAGCCCTCACTCAAGCACACTTGCAGGAGAATCACAGGCTCAGCCGGAGGTCCCAGGAGGAACCCCACTCTAATGAGATATCTAACCTAGTTTTGCTGACTCACGTGGTTTTAGAAGCATATAAAGTACCTTGGGAGAGGACAGCAGTGCCAGTGGACTGGCTGCGTGTTTGACACAAAACACCAATTGAGCTGTTTATTTGGTATTTTCCCTGCTGGACAGAACAGTTTGTGTCTGCCTTTCTCAGCACTGGGAGATGCTGAGAAAAGGGGTATAATTAGTGTTTATTAACTGCATGACAAGAAAGGCAGCTGATCTCTTCCTGTTTAGGGCCACACTGCTTTCTCCTGAGAGCAAATCTAATCCTGTATTGAGGCACTTCCTTGTACTTTCCCTTGTGTAATGTGAGGTGCCCCATTTCAATGATGATGCAACTGAGACCCCAGGGGGAAGTGACATTCCTGAGATCACTACTTCTTAAGCAGGCAAATGGCAGAGCTAGGTTCCAGCTAAAATCTTTTATGGTGACACAGCAGAGGCAAAAGTGGAACTAGGCAAAGAGTATTTGGGGAACAGAGTCTCGAGGGGTGTGGGAGGTGCCTGTTGGGGAATTCAGAGAACAAAGCTGGAGAGGCCAGTAGGATCCCTCCTCTCCAGTGATAGTATTGGGCAGGAATTATTTAGAACTCGGCCATCTGGGGGTCAGTAGGAACTGACTGAACAAATAAATAGATGAGTCAATTAAAAAGGACAGATTTCTCAACTAATTATAGTTGTGGCCTAAATTCCAAGTATCCTTGCCCTCAAGCAGCAAAAGGAGGCTCCCAGATCGCTGGCTACCTGTAGGATGAGTAAGCTGATTAAGTCCTGGTCCGGCCACTTTGCCAGAGGGTCAGGGTGAGGGAAAGCTCAGGGGAGGTGTGGAGGTAGGGGATGTTCTCAGGGCTGAGCGGGAGTGAGGTGGACCCGGGCAGTTACACTTCCAAACATGGCCTGGGCTTGGAGACAGAACCGCTGGATTCCACCCCTCCTGCATCAGTTATTTGAGATTAGCCACATAGCTGCTTAATTGCTCTGGGCAGGCTGAATTTAATAGTTAAAAGCTCTTCCTGACCTGAGAGGCCGGGATTAGTCATCCCAGCAGGTATACATAATTAAATGGGAAGATCTTTGTGGAGCATTTAGGACAAAGCCTCAGCTAAGTGGATGTTTGGGTGGCTGCGTTCTGTGGTGGAGACTGGCTGCAGCCCAGTCCTTGAAGATGGGGAAATACCTGTGATCTGGGTCCATCGTGAGATGTGAACTCTAACCCAGCTGGTTAATTTGCACTATGACACCCCTGCCAGCCTCAGGTGAGTAGGGGGACTTTCTGGAATAAAAGCCAGGAGACGTCCCAGAGTCCAGTGCAGTGGCTGAGAAACCAGGACTCCGGAGCCCTTGTCTCTTCCTGGTCCAGCCACTCAACCTCTTTGAACCTCGTAGGGTAAGATCCGTCATCTCATAGAGTCATTGGTAAGGACTGGGTAAACCACTGCACCCAAATGCCAGACACATGTGTGCTTAACCCGGGAGCTGGCATTTCTCTCTGTAACTAGCCGTGTATTTGGAAGATTTTCCATTCATTGAAGGCATTCTGAGGGTGCTTTATATCCTATCAGACTCTGAAAGTCCTATGAAGTCTCATTACCTTGGACTAATTATAGGAGAAAAGTGAGCAGCCATAATCAGTAATTTAAAGAAATAAAAATATTTAGCATGATTAAAAAAAATTACTACTTGCTAGAATTATACCGAGTGCCCATCCAAGTGCCAGGCAAACAATGTTAGCTGCAATTATTGTTTCCAGGATTTAAGAACAGCTGGAAAAGAACCAAGGGTTGCTATAACAACAGCAGTCCAGGTCCTCCTCATTTGCTGCCTCCTGAGCGGACTCCCCTTTCTCCCCTGTTCCCTACCGCCTCCCCACCCCCACCCCGGGCCCTAGAGCACCCGGTAATGCAGATGTGACCACAGGAGGAGGATTTGAGGATTGCAGCTGAGGAATGAGCTACTTGTTCAGCTGGGAGAGGGGCAGGGAATGGTTAGGGAATGGCTTCCTGGAGAAGTTGGCATTTGAAGGTGAGAAGAACAGGGATGTACATTCCTGGGCCTGCTGGGAACCGCCTGTGGAAATGCACTGAGCCATGAAAGCCCACAACCTCCCAAGCAGCGGTGTATAGAGACAGTGAGTTCTGTGATGAGGAGCCCTCTCTGGCTTTAGTTCTGCTCAGGGACATTCCCAGGCAGCAGCATGTTTCTGGAGAAGGCAGTCTGGGCACCTGGGCTTTGATGGAAGGGGCATTGTGACCTCAGGAGCAGATATGCTGAGGCCCAGAGCCCAGGTGCTGGGCCTCTTCTGCACCCTCACAGGCCTCTGATGCACTCCATTCTGCTTATCCACCTGTCCTGGCTGCTCAAAGCGCCTCTGTCCCCTTAGCCACCTTGGGCTTGCTTCTATAATTCAGGCTGAGAGATGTGAGGTGTCCAACAGCTCTAGTTCCCTAGGAAACGGTGTTCAGGGCATTTGCCTGGGTAGGAGAGGGAGCAAGGGACAAACGGGGGAGCCCTTAGGTGCTTCTGAGTTGTGACCCGAGTGGTCCTGCTGGGTGCCTGGTGGGAACAAGGTCTTTCTCAGAGGCGTCCAGCTTGGGGGAGATCCTGGCTCCCCGTGCTGGAAAGTGCTTGCCCAGGTTGCCCACCCCAGACCACCTGTGGGACCCTCTGTCTGTTCAAATCCTTCCTTGATGGAGCCTGTCAGCCTCTGCGTTGACTGAAGATGGGTCACTGGCTGACCAGGAAGGGCATTCTCTTAGGGTCAAGGACCTCTGTGGGATTTGGGGCTGTAATTTCATTGAGCCTGGAAAAGAGCTCCCAGATAAGTAAGGAGCTGAGTTCGTCCTAAGCATCCAAAGTCAGAGCAGGGTGGAAAGGGATCTGGACGTGCAGAGACCAGAGTTGAAACATTGGAGATGAAAACTCATACCTAGGCCTCAGTTTTCCCACCTGCAAAATGGGCACATTATTGGCATTGAATTTTATGAACTAGTTCACAAACTAGTATACATTCATAAAACAAATCTGGATTGAGGAGTGGAATGGTCTACCCTGGGGCTGGTAAACTTTTTATTTTACCAATTTTTAAAAAGATACCATCTGCTCTCACTATGATGTTGTGAAAGAAATGACATCTTCAGCACCCCTCCCCTCTGCACCCCCGCCCCCTCCCCCACCCAGGCAGTCTCCTTCCCTCCCCCCCCACCACTCCCAGGCCTTGATTCGACGCCCTTGGCTTTCTCCTTGCACTTGCAGCTGGTGAAGGCTCACCCAGGTTGGCAGAGGCCTGGCACACTGGACAGCCATGGGATGAAGCTCTAGAATGCTCTGAAAGCAACCACAATGGTCGCTGCTATCTTGCCTTCCTGCTAGTAGGCACTTCTCTGAGATTTGCTGCGGTGTGAATAGGTGGTCACCCTCATGCATAACATCTCAATATGCACCTGACTGTGCCTGGCTCTGTGCTGAGCGGTTTACTTGCATCAGTTCATGTGATCACCCCTCTGTCCTGGGAGGTTGGTCTACTATCAGCTGCATTTTCTGCGGAAGAAACTGAGGCATAGTAAGCAGGTTGCCTAGGTCACACAGCAGAGCCAGGGTTTGATCCCTAGCAGCCTGACTAGAGCTTCCTGACAAGTCCCTTCCCCTTGCAGGCTTCAGTCTCCTTATCTGTGAACTCTGGGCATGGGGTCCTTGGCTGCTGTGTCATTCAGTGATGGCTTGGTGAGGGGTCTCAGGCACTCAGCGACCTCTGCGGTTTTGAGGCTGCCAGGAGTAGTTGAGGGGTCACAGGCTCTGATTTCTGCAGCTGCAGCCATCCTGGGAGACACCTTCCTCTCCTGAAGGTTTTCTTCACAGCTGCCCAGAGTGACCAGTGGGAAGGAAGGAGAGAGGGAGGCTCATTGGCTGCTCTGCTCCAAGTAGCTTGTGTGCAGTTGTCCCCACAGGTTGGCGAGGCCACTGTGCAGTCCCCTTTCCCAGCAGTGTTCACAGCAAAGCCTTTGTTTGCTCTCATGTCTAGGTCCCACCTCCACCTCCCCAGCTTGGCAGGCACCCCAGCCCTGAGGGCTAGAGCGGTCCCAATACCTTGTATGGGGGTTGCAGGCCTGGTCTAGCTGCCTGCCCCTTCTCCTGCCCTCCCTCCTGCCATGGGAAGCTACCTGAGATGCTATCCCAACGGCACCCCAAGGCTAGGTAGAGGAGGTGACAGGAGGTTCCCACGTTCATGCTCAGATCTCCAGGAAGCCATTAGCCCATGGCACCCACATTGCCCTCAGTCAGCAATATACGGGAGGGAGGCGGGGAGAGGGAGGAACCCCAGGGTTCTCCAATCCTTGCCACTGAGGAAGGGGAGAGGAAGTTGGAATAGAAGGGAAAGGGGAACGGGGCGGAGACTGGGGTGAGTGTTAGGCTGACGGCCTCATTGCAGAGATGGCTGACCTGTATTAGAGCCCTGGTCCTGGCTATGTGAGGTGACCTGTAAAGTGCCCAGTGGGCCTGGCGGTGCCCAGCAGGGCCGTGGCTAGGAGTCCAGGCTGCCACGCCTCTAGAGAGAGTGTATGAATTTGGCCATCGACTTGGTATCTGACACTTTATCCAGGTGCTGTTCTAAGCTGTCTACACATATTAGCTCATTTAACCCCCATGACCTTCAGAGGTATTACTATTCCCATTCTGTATTTGAGGAAACTGAGGCACAGATTTACTTAAGGAGTACATTTTCTCCTGCCGGGCTGATGCCTTCAAAAGAGAGGGGTGTGTGTGTGTGTGTGTGTGTGTGTTACTGGATCTCCTGGTCACCTGCCTAAAGCACAGACCACAGGGGCAGGCCTGGCCTTGGTCAAGCAGTGGTCACTGGCAGAGCTGGGGCTCTGGGGCCTCTCCTGTGGTTCCTTGTGCTTGGGTAGCTGGCACTTTAGGGACAGGTATTTCTCCTTTTGGGAAGACCCTACCTGCTGCCTCTACTTTAGGGAAAAAGTGACCCCCCTCTGTAGGGATGACAGTCAGGGGGAGTCCCCAAGTCTCAGGCGATATAACTTGTGCCTTGTTCCTGTCTTTGAAGACACTGCCTGAGTTAGCTAGACTCCGGGTCCCGCCAGACTTTGGAGCCAGGCCCAGGCTTCCTTCGCTCCCCACTGTGATGCATGGATCCCACACACTCCACTCGGCTCTCTGCCCCAGAGCCCCAGGTAGTCCACCTGACAGCGCTCACCTATGTTTCTAAGCTCCTTTTTATTTGACCAAGCAGGTAAAAGAAGTGTTGGCCTTGTCCTGGGTTCATATTCTGCCTCTGCCACTCACTGGGTAACCTTGGGCCAGGTCCTATCACCTCTTTGAGCTTTAGTTCCCTTGTTGGTAAGCTGGGGACAAAAGTGCCCACCGCAGGGGAACTGTCAGCAGTGGCAGTAGGGCATAGGAGAACCAATGTGCAAATGGTTCTTGGGGGAGGCCCAGGACCTCCTGGGGCTGAGGAAGTGAAACCAAGCCGGGCCCAGCCCCCAGCTGCTCAGAGCTCAGCAGGGGAGACTGTCCACGTGTAACACTTGCACACAGGCACACACGCACATGTATGCGCACTATCCATCACCAAGTCCTTTGTCTAGGTTGCTTTTGTTTTACGTTTTATCAAGCGTGGCCCAGTTCATTAGCATCCCCGTTCCCAACCTCACCTGATTCTAAGATTCACGGGGAGTCTGGGGGTTGGTTTTATAGCTTTTAAGTAAAATTCAGATTTCATAGGTTTGGGGCCAGGCACCTGTCATTTTGGCCAGAGTCCCCGGCGATACCAATGTTCAGGCACATGTGAGGGTTTTGGTCATTCACCTGCTCTGCCCAAGAACCCAGGAACTTCAGCAAGGGACGGCTTTACAGATGAAGAAACGGAGGTTTCCCAAGGAGAACTTTGAGTTTGCCATATCGTTCTCAGCAAGAGCACAGCAGTGGCAATAGGGCATAGGAGGACCAGTGGCACATGAAAACCTGAGGGAGACGGGGCCGACCGGGCCGCCCTGGGGTGTGTTTTGCACGTGTGGGAAAACCACAGCTGAGAAATGCCTGTCCTCCCCCGAGCTCGCCCGACGCTGGTGTGGGCTGTAATGTGAGTTTTATACCCTTTGGAGGGAACTCAGATGCTGGAACACATCCCACTCTCTAGCGGAGGGCCCATCCTTCCTCTGTGGACCTCCCTGCCTGTGTCCTCCACATCTGCCATGACTGTTATTCTGGTCGAGGAGCCCTCACAGCTAAAAGGTAGAAGGTATTTACTCCTATATTGAGTATCCCCAGAGTCCTGAGCCCTAAGTGTTCTGTTTGACCAATATTCAGAGCCAAGCTCTGGGCAACAGAAGAGCAAACAGATAGTGACTTGATGGGCTGGTGTGGTTTGGCCCATGGAGCCCAAGCATGTCACGGCCTTTGCCCTGGGGTATTTATTGCCGTGAGTTACTAGGGGAACAGTGTGTCTGGCTAAGGGAACAGCATGCGCGAAGGAGTCTTGGGTGGGCTCCAGATGGCAGAGGACACTTCAAACTTGACTTCCAGTAAGTGACCAGTTGTCCAGACTAAAGCGCCTTCGCTCTGAAACAGGGGCACTGGCGGCAGACTCTGTGGGTCTGTCACCCTCGGCCTTGCTGACTCCCGGCTGTTTCATTCTGCAGGCTGCCCTTGAGCTAAATATCTAGGTTAGGAGGAGGTAAGGGTGGAGCTAGGAGTTAGACAAAGTCCTTCCTCACTGAGGAGAGACAGGTTTAAAAGAGGAACCACGAGAACGGGGGAGCTTGTTTACAAACATTTACTGAGCTGGGAGCTTTCACGCGCCGTCGGTGCGATATTACGCCCACCTTACAAAGGGTAACACGGAGCCCGAGAGGTGACTTGCCCAAGGTCCTACAGCAAAGAGTGGCCTGGCTGGTTTCCATGGAGCTGTGAGCCCCGCAGAGCTCTGGTGTAGAGTTGGCTGGGAGTGGCTGGGCAGGGAGTGGGCACTGGGCCACTGGCATGCCATTAGCTGGCCTTACCACCCAGGGCCTGTCTCTCTCCAGTTTCTATACAGCGAGGGAGGGGCTGCTCTCTGTTTGCTTTTCACAGCCAGTGAGAGGAGGGTGGTATTGGGGTTCTTACAGCTCAAAAGGGGAAGTTTGAGGAAACGAAAACCAAGCCTTTCTTTTTTTCTCGAGTCTCTTTTTGTGACCTCCAGAAATAATCCTGGGTTCTGCAGAGCCTGCTTCAGGATCATGGCTGACCCCCCCACCCCACCCCACCCCACCCCCACTTCCGGCAAAACCAGGCTGAGGCCCCAGGGTGGTGGGGAAGCTGACGGGAGGAGAGTGGCAGGCTTGTGGCTGGTGAGTCAGTGCTGTTGCCTGCTGACTCACCGCCTGGTGCCTGAAAACAGGCCCCCGAGCGCCCAGCAGACATCATGGCGGCCCTTCACGTCCACCTAATCCTCTCCTTTGGTGATGGCTAAGCTTTGGTGATGGCAGCGGCGCCTGGCGTGTGCTGGAAATCTAAGTGGCGTTTGGAGTCTGAACCCCGTCAGACAGGGTCCGAGAGGCCTGCCTGTTCCCGGACCCCTGCCTTCCTGTGGCGCGGGCCTGGCTGCGGGGCCCAGCCTGGCGGTGTCATGAGACTTCCTCCTTGAAGCGTCTCTCATTCCCCCTTGACTCAGACGCGTGCTCCGGTCCTTATGAACGGGCAGGATAATTTCTGTTACTTTGACAAGATAAGCCCCTCCCCTGTCTCTGGACATTAGCTCCTCGAGGGCATGCAGGTGACCCTGTGCCCCCTGGGGGGGCCAGCTGTGCAGTAGGTGCTTGGTCAGCGTGGGACAGTCAGTCGGGCGTTTCCTCCTGACCAGCTCTTGGTGAGTAAGGGCCTGCTCAGTGGAGGGAACAGACTTGTCTGAGATCCAATGGCATCAAAGGCTGACCCTGTTCTTCCCAAACCCGGGGGGTCTAGACGCGATGCTCAAGAACGTTTTCTTGTCTGTGTCCCCGGTGCTGTGGCCCTTGGCCAAGGGGAGGGAGTTCCACTGCCCATCCTTGGCTGGTGTCTCTTTGCAGCCACCTTCAGCCCATCCCAAGGGACTCGGCTCACGAGGAAGAGGCTGGACAGCGCTGGGGTACCTGGGACTATCAAGTCCCCACTTGCAACTGCTTACAGGGAGAAGCCCACCATGAGCCTTCAAATCCCCTTACTCGGCGGCGGGGGGAGGGGGTGGCCAGGTGGTCAGGGACAGGTAGGTGCTTTTAGTGCCAAGCCTTCAGTGGGGCAGAGCAAGACTCTCAGGGGCTGCCCACCCTTTGAATAAATCTAGGTCCTAACCCTGGCCTCCAGGCTCTGTCTCCTCTCCAGGTCACCATGCCCTGCCCCCTCTT
>PVJC01002176.1:0-26752 GCA_004026665.1 Murina feae | reverse complement strand
GGCTGGTGCCTGGGCCACCTCTGTTTTGGGCATGATTGTGCCCACCTCACCTTCGCCTGGGGTCGGGGGATGGTGCCCAACCACACTGCTCCGGCCCCTCTACCCTTCTCTAGGCCCAGCCATGTGGGGGAGGGGAGGACCTTCTCAGGCCTCCTCCCTCCCCTTCCCCCTCCTGCCCCCCCTGCAGTTTGCACTGTCCTCTTTGTTTCATCTCTGCTGCCTGCCTGTGGTCTCTGGGCTTTGGGTCAAGGCCTGCCATCTGCAAAGAGATAAGTGAAATATTTGGACCCAGACCTCAGACCTTTTACCTGCAAATGTTTTTGTGTGGGGATGAGGACAAGGTGGCTGTACACCAGACCCACATTCTGCCCTGCTCCCTGCCGGCGTTGTCCCAGAGGCCAGTTCTTTGCACAATTTGTCTATATCTGCATTTTCCTTTGCAAACCTCGGATCAAGAAGTATGTGACCTGCTCTGGTGGGTCCCGGTGTAGGTCTTACACTTGCCCCAGGATGGTGTAGAGTCAGAATTTGGGTGCAAATCCTGGTCCACAGCCTCATGGCTTGTGACCTGGCCAGACCTTCCCATTCTCAGAGTCTCTGCTTCCTGATCTGTGAAAGGGGAGGCTTCGTGTGGCTTGGGGAGAAGTAGATGTTTCTGAAAGCTGAAGGCTGAGCCCGAGCCAGACAGATGCTCTCAGCGGAGGTGGGGCAGGGGGTCTCTGAGGGTAGACTTGAACTTTTATGGGGTGAGAGGTTGCAGTTAGATAAGGGGAGGGGAGGACCTTGCCCACAGACACTGAACTGAACCCAGGTGGAGAACAAGCCCTGTCCCCAGAGATGTCATGCTGAAAACAATTCCCCAAACAATTCACTTTCACTAGGACCAGAGTGTTGTCGCTCATTGTTTCGGCTTTGTTCCGGGCAAAACAATGCCAGGCTTCCTGGATGACCTCACTGGGGTGAGCCATCGGGCCTATGAGGCTGGGCTGGTCAGATTGTCCTTTGCTGTGGCCGCCGTGGGTGACCTGGGGCAACGATATGACCAAGGAGAGCAAACCGTGTTTATATTTGGCCCACACAGTGTCTTAGGAATTGGAAAGTTCGTACACCCATACACCTCAGATTTCAACCTTTCTGGAGAAATCAGAGGAGCTGGCCCCAGTGCCTCCAATCCCAGTAGCTGGAGCTGAGAAGAGCTACCTGTGACCGGGCTCCCTTTTGCTGCAGTTCTGCTTTTCCCTGTGGCCTCCCCGCTGGACTCCTGTCCTTTGCCTGCCAGGCCCCTGGAGGTCTTTGAGCTTAGAGGCCTTGAGCTTGTCACACCTGAGTTAGCTTGAGTTAAGAATAAATAATACAAGATAGAAGGATACAGATCACGTGGCTCGATCAAATCATTAAATTGTTTACAGATGTACTTTTATAAAAAAAGAAAAAAAACACACTTTAATTTCTACTTTTCAAACATAGCTATCCTTGGTAGACGGTGAAGTAGTGCTCTGAACGCAACTCACTTTTCGGAGAAGCGTGCTTAATTGTTAAATATTTTCTTGGCTGGGATGGTATGTGGCAGATGGTATTACTCACTGACCCCAGCCCTCCTTGCTGAGCCTGTCCATTGCCTGGAATCTGTGGAGACAGTGCTCACCAGAGCCCTTTCAAATCCAGGAGAGAAATGTGGGAGACCCTGTGGGAAGCATCGGTCCATAGCACTGTCCGTTCTGCCTTAGTCCATGGGTTTCACCAGCCCTCCCAGCTCACCCCTGTGGCCTGGGCACGGACTGCTCCCCAGGTCCCCAGACCCTGCCCTGTCTCTGCCATGTGTTCCCTCATTTCCTGCTTCCCTAACTTGTCAGCCCAGTCCAGTGGCTTAAAGTTGGCTTAAAGGCGCCAGGCCTGCTTTCACTTTGTGACTTTGCTAAAGGCAAGGGGTTGCATGGACACTAGAAGCCACAATAGACCTGGGAGCCATTTGATGCTGCGGGGCCTTTTACTTGCTGTATGACCCTGGGCAGGTGACTTCACCTGTCTGCACCTCATCCTCAAGACAGAGACGTAACCAGCCCCATTGAGGGGCTAAGAAAATGCTTGCAGCGCCTTGGCACAGTGCTGAGTAAATGTGTGCAGTCAGTGGCCGATAAATACAGCCTCTTTCTGTTCCTTTTTCTTTTTTAAGCACTCAGGATACCATGCCTGCCACATGGTATAATAAAGTCCCAATATAGTCAGCTGCTTTCTTCAATAATAGCTAATATTAATTAATCACTTAGTACGTACCAGTACCTATGCTGAAAATTTTATTGGCATCATCCTATTTAATCCCTGAGAGGTAAGTTTTATTTTCATCCTCTTTTTTTAATCAGGGAGGAAGCTGAGGCACAGAGAAGGCTGTCACTTGCCCCAGGTCACACAGCATAGTCATGACCTTGGTGAGCCTAGAACACTGGCTCTGGAGTGGATAGGGAGGCTGAAAAGGGGGGCAGATAAGGGGACAGATAAGCAGTGTGCTTCATTCTACAGCCCAACAGGCAGGAGGCTGCTCGGGCCTTGGGTTTCCCCACTTATAAAATGGGTTTGTCATTCAGGTCTCCTCCTTCCCCAGTTCTAGGGTGCTGGGAGCTGCTTGCCTAACCCCCAGAGGTTTGCTGAGAAATAGCAACTGTCCAATCGGTCTTAGAGGCCAGCCACGTGGTAGGCCCTTTTGGGGTGTGTGTGTGTGTGTGTGTGTGTGTGTGTGTGTGTGTGTGTGTGTGAAGGGAGTAATCCAAAGAGGAAACAGAAAAAGTACCTGTCCTCTTTTTTAAAACCCATGGTAGAAGCTCCTGAGTGGTTAAGTCAGTGACAGTGAGAGATTTGTCATTGTTCTGGGGAGCTACTCACTCAAGAAGGTTCAGGTTCAGGTTCTGCCGGGGGACTTTTCTCAAAGCCTTGGATTCAGGTGGCAGATGCCAGAGGGGACAAGCCACGGCCACATCTGCAACTCAAGTCAAGGCCCAGCTAGCTGGCCCCTGGGCACCTGGGGCCAGAGAGGGTGGAAGGGCACTGGAGGCAGGCAAGACCCCCAGTCCCCAGCCCTGCTCTGCGCTCCCTCTGTACCTCTGCACCTCTGCCTCTGTATCCCCATCTGCAAATAGTGCAGAGGCCTCCTCCTCTCTGGCTCGAATCCTCTACCCTGTTTGAGCCTCAGCTTCCCCATCTATAGGATCGAAAGCCTCTCTGCACTAAGGGTCTTTGAAGAGAGAATAGAAAACTGTTTTCAGTCAGCTCAGCACAGAGTAAGTCCCTGTAGCTTTCAATCAGGGGGAGCCACGGAACCTCTTCTAAATCCAGTGTCGCTGCCACCAGGTTGAATCTGTCCAAGTACGTGCCAACGCTGGCCAGGTGATCCTCACATCACCCCAAGGGCACAGCCAGTTCTGGAGCAGAGACCAGCGGCTTTCGGCTGGGTGAGGAGGGAGCCTTCATCTTGGAGCCTCTGTTTCAGAGCCCGTTTAATCGCCTATAGCTGTAATAATCCAAGAGGAAGCTCTTCAAATGGGGAATTATGTATCACCTTAGCTACAAAATAGCCATGGGCTGGCGCCAACGAAAACAGCTCTTGGCACCGGCCAGCACGGCAGCGCCTGCTGGGACGCCTGTGGAGGGCTCCCGTTCCTACACACTGAATCTCGGGGTGAGCTGGGGGGGGGGGATGGAGAACTAGTGGGCCTCACGGAGTGTCAACCGAAACCAGGCTGGGTTGGCAGAGGGACAGCAGAAGCAGAGCCAAGAATTTGGGCTCGTCATGGTCACTGTCACAACTAGTTTTATGACCTTGGGAGTGTCAGTTGGCCTCTCTGAGCTTTGCTGATTTCACCCTGAGTAGGGCTGACCCCAAGGTCAGGTTGGACCTGATAATAATTATAGCAGTACTAACAACAGTAATACTAGCAGCTACTATTTAAGGAGTACTTGCCACATGCCACGGACTGCTGTAAGCACTTTCTGTGCACCTCTCTTGTTCAGCCCTCACAGCATCCCCGTGAGGTGAGTACCGTTATCCCCACTTTACAGATGAAGACACGGAGGACCGGAGAGGTTGAAAAACTCGCTTGAGGTCACCCAGACAAGAAGTGACTGTCAGCTTCTAGGCCAGAGCTCACGCTTTGATTCCTACAGGGGCCAGGGTATCGGGCCTGGAGCATCCAGGCAAGGGGTCAGCCTGAGGGGGATGAACTAAAGATGTTCTGTGGGGCGAGTGTCCCCAGGAGAAGGGGCCTGCACTGGGAGCCCCAGTAGGGCTTGAGGAGGAGCTGGTGTTTCCTTCGGGGAATGGTGGAGGGTTGGGTGGGAGGGCATTGTGATCTGACCGTACTTTACAAGCTGCCTTTAGCTGCCGTGTTGAGAATAGATTGGGGGGTGGGTGGGTGGGTGGGCAGATTATCAGCAGGCGGGCCTGTGAGGAGGCTGACTTCCATGCCCTACAAGGACTATTGGGGTCTGGAGCATGGTGGTTGCCATGGTGATGGAGAGAAGTAGGTGGATGCCAAGAATGTATGAGAGGCAGAATCTACCATCTTGCTGCTGTGGGCTTTCTCTAGGCACCAGGCTGGTCAGACACCCCAGAGGGCCTTGGAATGAGCCCCGTGAAGGATGTTTGGCTGCCTGCACCTGGGTGTGTCCTGCTGCAGGCATGGGTGAGCATTGGGTGAGGTCATGGCCTATGGCTTGGCCTGAGGGAGCCAGAGGCAGGGCTGCTGGCCTTGTGTTCTTGAAGGGCAGGTGATTGCAGCAGCCACAGGTGGGACAGGTGATGGTGAAGGAGGAACACATCTCGGGATGCACCCGGGGAATGAGCATTGGGGAAGCCACCACCACACCAGGCACACGACAGGCCCCAGCTCTGCCCCATTCAGGCCCTACCTCCATCCAGGCTCACCCATGGGGGTCGGAAAGATGCCGTCCTGAGTGTGAGGAGGGGCCTGGAGGCCTCGCCTTGTAGGAAACCAGAGTCTGGAGCAGAGAAGGTCTCAGGGAACTTGTTGCTACCCCATCCATGTTTTTAGAGGGTTCTCTGCGTGCCGGTATGGAAAGTGGGTCTGGGCCCCGAGGACAGAGCCAGGACCCTCAGGGTAGCCATGGGAAGCCGACCCCAGCTCCCAGTGAGAAAGAGCTTTGTCAGTCTAACTGCTTATGTGAGCAGAAGCTGGCCACTGCCCCCTCCATCTGGCTGACCTTGTGAAGTGCCTTCCAGCTCTGAGATCCAAGGAGAGCCCAAGAGGGCGGAACCAACCTTTCTTGGAGACTCAGGGGTCATTCCTTGAAAAACATCTTCACTAGGAGGGAGTTGAGTCCCACATCCTCCAATTATGCTCCCATCCAGCCAGCCCACAATGGGTCGCTCTGATAACCATCGGGGGTTGCACAAATTAACACTGGAACAATGCTGGCTGCTCGGGCTATTTTTACAGTAGCCATACGCCCGGCCGAACCCCCGCGTTGCCCCGAGGGAGCAGGGCAAAGAAAGGCCATGCGGATGCCGCCACCAGTCTGTGCTCTGGGAGACAGAGGAAGGGCTCAGCGAGCCGCCCGGCGGCTCCAGGAAGCCTTTTCTTGGTCTGCTCACCACCAGATAGCAAAACAATTGGGGTCCCCCACCCCGAGCCAGGGAGAGGAAGGAGGTGTGGGGGAAACAGGGGTTCTGTTATGCTTTTGTGCCTCTGCTCCTCAGTGCATGGCCCCTGTGGGCCTAGCTCCTGGTGCCAGGCCAACACGTCCCCTCTCCACACCCAGGTCCTCGGGCAGCCCTGCCTCCACCTTGCTCTGCCTCAGATGGCTTTCTGGACCAAGCAGCATGGAATGCAAGGCTCTGAGGCCCAGTGACTTGCGGAGACCAGTGCTTGGGAAGTGGCTGAGCTGGGGTTCACACTTAGCACCAGCTGCTTGCAGATCCCACTCTGGGAACCATCTACCCCACGGTCCTTGCTTGACGACCTACTGTGCATCAAGCTCTGGGCAGATGGATCCTTGTCCCTATAGAGGCACAACTCTAGTCGAGGAGGAGGCAGTTAACAAGGAAGCAAGGACGTGAATCAAGACATTTTCAGGTAGTGCCAAGTAGTTTGACAAGACAGACTGAAGATGTCCTGTGAGCTTGGTGAGCTGGCCCAGGTGTGCCCATGTGAGGGGGCCGAATCTGGTCCCACTGATGGTTGCCAAAAGGAGTGTGAGCTAAACATGGTCTGAGCTTCCAGTTTTTCATGAGAACCTAGAAATCTTGACTTTTCTCTGAAATCTGATATTTTCAGTGTTGGCCACCAATTTAGATCATGAAGACAAGTTGTGACCCAGGCTGCGTGGCTCCGAGCCGGTTGCCTTTGCCATTATCCTTTTCATTCTTCAGGTGGAGAAACAGGCTCCGAGAGGGGTGGGCAGGCCCACTAGCTGGTCCTCCAGCGCATGTCTCCTGTGGTGCTCCACCACAGAGGGGTAGACCCTTGAAGGCACCCTCTCCCTCCAGGCTGGGACTCATGATACTCTTGCCCTCAAGGCTGAGCTACCAGGGAGAGTAAGAACTCCAGAGAGGAGGTACAGAAAGAAGAGGCTCCACCCTGGCTGGGGGCAGATGTCCTCTAGAATGGGGTCCAGGCAGGGGGTGGGCTGAGAGGGACCACAAACAGCTCCTGGAGGCTTAGGGATTTGACCTCCTTTGGAACTTTGCATTACCAAACCCATCAGGAGTCAGAGGACAGAGGACCTGGAGGACACAGGGGTCAGGACAAGCCAGAGAACGGAGGGAGAGCGGTGAACCAGGGAGATTAACTGGCTTTCTTACATAATCCTCACCAGGGCAAATCCCTGTTTTTTTATGCTGCAGGCATGTGGCTGGTTAATTGCAAATAGCTTTCATAAACATCCATTTTCCATACTTTGATGGAAACCCCTTTTTCAAATAGTGTTTCCATTCCAGGCTGAAACCCCATTCCTCATTCCTTCGGTGTTTATTCCATTCCTTAAACAGTTAGGCACAGGCCCCTCCTGTGCGCCAGGCACTGTGCTGGCTCATGAGTGAAACGGGAGCTGTCCGTTTTCTACGCAAATCCAAAATTGAGAAATAGTATCTGTTTCTAGAAAATTCAGGCAGGTGTTATTCGGCAGTGCCTGAGAGGTGCCTGGATGTGTCACATTTGGTAGAGGTGATGCCAGACCAGGGGTGGCTTCGTGCTTCTCTGCCTGCAGGTGCAGGATGAGGTATGACATTCAAAGATGGCAAGGATGGGTCCCCAGTGCTTCTTTCAGCAGATGCTTGAGGGAAGGAATCGGTCGATTTCTGAATCATTAGGTCCCTGCTTGCCTAGAGGGGGTCTGACTCGCTCCACACATTGTCTGATCAGTGGACAGTCAAGGGGATGGCAGGGCCGTGGGTGAGAAGGAAGAGGTCGTGTTGAAGACACACAGGCTGTTTACCAGCCACACATAGGGTTCTGTTCTGTCCCCACAGAAAGCGAGGAGGAGATGGCCACCAAGGAGAAGCTGCAGTGTCTGAAAGACTTTCACAAGGACATCCTGAAGCCGTCCCCCGGGAAGAGCCCGGGCACTCGGCCCGAGGATGAGGCTGAGGGGAAGCCCCCGCAGAGGGAGAAGTGGTCCAGCAAGATCGACTTTGTGCTCTCCGTGGCTGGTGGCTTCGTCGGTTTGGGCAACGTCTGGCGTTTTCCGTACCTCTGCTACAAAAATGGTGGAGGTGAGTCTAGGCTGGGCAGAGAGAAGGGGGTAGGTAGCCTCTTGTGACCTGCTCTCTCTAGTCCCTACTGTGCCCTCCCCAGTCAGCCTGCTGCACCCCCGCCCCGCCCTGCCCCGCCTCAGAGGCAGGCGAGGAGCAGGCCTGGGAATCAGGTGGTATTCTGTAGGGGTCTCACTGTGCTACCTTGAGAAGACCCCTTACCCGCTGCAATCCTTCCGTTCGCCATCTCTGATGAGGAGTGAGGAGGCCATGCCCCTGACCCCCAAACCTCTGACACTCACATGCTCCCTTCATAAATTCCCTGTTATCTTCATGCCTCCCAACTCCTTACATTATATCTTTTCTAATATTTACTTTGGCTTTTGTAACTTAAACCAAACACAGTTCAAAAGCAAGCTTTGTTTCCCCCATAAATGGAAAACCAGTATCACTTGCCATAATGAAAAGCTATCCAGGAAAAAAAAAAATATAGTGAAGATATTTTTTATTTTATTTTTTAATTAAAAAAGTTTTTTTCCAGTTTTATTGAGATATAATTGACACATAACCTTGTATTAGTTTCAGTTGTAAACATAATGATTTGATGAATGTATATATGATCACAATAAGTTTAGTTAGCATATGTCACCTCCGTTATGCATTTTTTTTCTTGTCTTGAGAACTTTGAAAATTCCTCTCTTAGCAACTTTCAAGTATAGCCCAGAATTATTAACTGCAGTCACCATGCTGTGCGTTCTGTCCCCCCTGAACTTATTTATCTTATACTGGATATTTGTACCTTTTCACCACCTTTACTCACTGAAGATATTTTTTAAATGTAAGGTCTCTGGCTGGTTCCAATTTTATGTTTTGGGGCTTTTTGTTTGTTTGTTTTTTTATAATCCTCACTTGAGGATATTTTTTTACCATTGATTTTTAGAGAGAGTTGTAGGGAGGGAAAGAGACAGAGAGAGAAACATCGATATAAGAAAGACACATCAATTGGTTGCCTCCAGCACGTGCCCCGACCAGGGCCAGGGATCGAGCCTGCAGTCGAGATATGTGCCTTTGACCAGCGTCAAACCCATGACCCTTCAGTCTGTGGGCCGATGTTCTAACCACTGAGAAAAACCAGCTAGGGCTGGTTTGGGGGTTTTGTTTTTTTTAACCTGAAGGCTCTGAGCTAGAGTCCTCTCCTGTTGGAGGTGTCCAGATCCGCAGCACGTGCTGACATACTGGGGACTTCCTGGCTCTGCCGGAAGAGGGGCCTGATGAGAACTGGGTAGGGAGAACTGCCCGTAACTGAAGGCTTACCTGTCAGCAGAGATGGGCATGCTGCCTACAGCCTGCGTTAGGAGAACTACCTTCCGGGAAATTCTGCCTTAGAATCTGGTTTCTTAACCTTTTGTAGGTCTCAGGCGCCTTTGGGACTCTGATGAGTGTCCTAGACGCTCCCCAGAGCAAAGCGCATACACATAGACCCAAGTTGCCCACAGTTTCAAAGGGTTTATGGACCCGCTGAAGCCATTAGTGGACACCAGGTAGGAACCCTCGCCCCGACTCCTTGCCCCTCACTCCTGCCTTGGCTCCCACCCCAGCTGGAGGTACCCACCTCTTGCTTCTCGTCACTGTACCCTTCTTAGCTAGTCTGTCTCAGCTTCCTGCCCTGGGCAGGCCTGGGAACAGACAGGTGAAGGCTTCAACAAGGCGTCCTATTTGAGGTGGGTCCTAAGGGCTGAGCAGTGCTTATTCAGATGGATGATGTGGGGAAGGCAGGCGGCAGTCGGCACAGCCTAACTGGAGGCCCAGAGGCTGAGAGCACCTGGTAGATTTGAAGACGGTGAGAGGGCACACCGGAAAGGTGATGCCTGCTGGGCAGGATCTGCAGAATTTTCAACCACGCCCAAGGGTTTGGCCTGTACCCTCATGTCCCTCACTTGTTCTCTCTGGTTCCATCGGTTGGGAGGGCTGGGGAGCGAGCACCTGCAGCCTTGCCCCTGTGACAGCCCAGTCTGACCCTCACCCCACTCTGCTCTTTCCACAGGTGCATTTCTCATACCGTATTTTATTTTCCTGTTTGGGGGTGGCCTGCCTGTGTTTTTCCTGGAGGTAATCATAGGCCAGTACACCTCTGAAGGGGGCATCACCTGCTGGGACAAGATCTGCCCCTTGTTCTCTGGTAAGTATGGGACAACAACCACCCGGGGCCTGGTGTTCATCGGTTCAGCAAATTTGTTATTGGGCACCTGCTGTTCGCCAGGTACATTGACGCCTCATGCAAGTCACTTGGCGCTGTGCCTAACACCGGGTAGCAGCCAGTACATGATACAGGCGATGCTACTCACAGTGACTGCTCAATACGTACTGGCTGTTCCCACCTCTCTGGGTTGTTGGAGGCTAGAGAAGCTAGTAGCTGCTTAGCACTCGGATTCAGGGGCTTGGTGTCTGGGGATTCGATTCCCTCCTCCTCTGGCTAACTCTTGTGACTTTGGGAAAGTTAATTAATTGTTTTGTGTCTCAGTTTCTTCATCTACAAAATGGAAACGGTATGCCTACTTCATAGGGTTACTGCTACTAATAGTCACATAAAAGTGCTTTGTCCACATAGTAAGCCCCAAATTAATGGTAGCTTTATTATTATAACATTTAGTCCTTTGTCTAGTACCTGGTACACATTCATGAGATAATACTGTTAGGATTATAATTGGCAAGGATAGGAGGATGTATGTCAACTTAGTCATCCATATAAATCTATTCATATATTTTCCATCAAACCTTTCTTCATTAAACTAGTCAATTTAGTTAGATTATCCATCCACTTGTCTACCTGTCACCTATCTACCCATCTACTCGTTCATCCATCTACTCATCTACCTAACCTTCCAGCCAGTCTCCAGCCATGCATCCATCCAACAAATCAAATTTCCATCTATCAGTCCAGTATCTCCCCATTCGGATCTCTATCGGTCCATTTAAACACTTGTCTAACCATTGATCCATCTAACCATCCATTCGTTGGCCTATCCACCTGCATGCATTCTTTAATTCGTCCAAGTATCCCATTTATCTAACCAGCCCATAAATATTTGCTGGTCACTGTTGAAGGCCCCCTGGGGGCGCCAAGGCCTTCCATTTGAGTGTGTGGCCACAGGGATCTGGCCTTCCTCCTGATGCTTATCTTGTTTGTCTACACCTGCAGGCATCGGCTACGCCTCCATCGTGATCGTGTCGCTCCTGAATGTATACTACATCATCATCTTGGCCTGGGCCACCTACTACCTGTTCCAGTCCTTCCAGTCGGAGCTGCCCTGGGCGCACTGCAACCATACCTGGAACACACCCTACTGCATGGAGGACACGATGCGCAAGAACAAGAGCCTGTGGATCACTCTCAGCACCAGCAACTTCACCTCCCCGGTCACCGAGTTCTGGGAGTAAGGCCAGATTCACTAAGGAAGGAGGGAGGGTCTGGGTGGGGGCAGGAAGGACAGCCCACTCCCTCATCTTCTCTCCAGCAGTGTGGGAGTCAGTATCTTGGGATGGAATCGGGGAGAAGTTGGGTACAGATTTGGAGATAAATCCATGCCTTTGGTCTCAGACAGGCCTGGAATCGAGTCCCGGTTCTACCATTTTACTGGCTGTCTGACCTTCAGCAAGTCTCTGCCCCTTTCTGAGCCTCAGTTTCTTTAACTGTCAAATGCGGGGAATGAATCGTTCCAACACCCATAGGATCGCTATGAGGATTTTTTCCCCCCCAAAGACAGGTATTTGTGCTTATATCATCTGAAAATGATACAGCTTTTTAAATGTATTTTAGAAGAAACATGGTTAGCATATCAAAATTTACTGCACAGAGGAAAAATTCATATATGAAGCTGAAGTAGTAGTCAATTTGAAATGTGAGTAGATAGAATAAAAACTATGTGTTAGTTAGCTTTTGCTGTGTAATAAGCATCCCCAATGCAGTGGCTTTAAGCCATTTATTTGGTCAAGGTTTTGCTGATTAGCAGTTTGGACTGAGCTTGGCTGGGCGGTTTTTCTGATCTTTGCCGGGCTCCCTCATGAGTAGATCAGCATCAGGGTAGCTCTTCTGGGCATTGGCTGCCAGGGTCCATATGGTCCCATCCCCCAGCAGGCTATCCTGAGCGTATTCAGAGGCCGCTCTTTCCAAAGCAACCAATGGGAAAGTCGCAGTGCAGGAGCACTCTTTAAGCCTCTGCTTGTATCGTTTTTGTTAACGTCCCATTGGCCAAAGAAAGCCACAGAGTCAAGCAAGAGGTGGAGAAATAGGTTCTGCCTCTTTAGGAGAGGAGTGGGGAATTACAGGCAGGCACATCTTCAGTTTACCACAAGATTATTAATAAGAGCACATACGTAGGACAAACATCAGAAAGGCAGAATGTGAAGGGGCTTGGGTGCCTGTTAGCTGATATATAGGAAAGTTCTTCCAAGATATTCCTCGGAGGCCAATTAAAAATATATTCGTGCATCGCTTTCCTTGCTCTTTACCAGCAATTGAACGTGGGGCTCATACTTGGGTTCGGCCCCCCCCTCCATCTGGAAGTAGCCAGATAAGGCCTTGCAGGAAGCACGAGAGCCAGGAGCAGGGAATGCCGTTTAGGCAGCAGGTGGACCCTGATCGTCACGAGATGATGCTCCCTCTCTCTGTGTGGCTGCCCACCTCTTCCAGCCCGGCCCAGGAACAGAAGAGGGAGTTGCCTGCTGGTTGGTCCCAGGCATCCTTTGGCGCTGGGGTTAGGAAATAACAGGCAAGGTCAGTCAGTCCTTCCTGGGGTGGCGCACGTCCCTGTCATGACACGTGGGCCTTTCCGTATATACCCCGCCCCTGGGGCTCGTTATGCGCACATGTTTTCCACTTGCAGACAAAGAGGGCATTGCAAGCACATTCATCAGCCCCCTGGCTCCCACCCCCAGGAGAGCTGAGTTTACAAAGAAACGCTGCACTTCATTCTTCTCACTTGAATGGGGCCCGAGACCTTGCCCTCTGCAGTTCCTGGCAGAGCCGATCACCCAGGGCCTGCCCCGCCTAGGACGTGGCACTCAACCAGCCACTCGGGCGCCTGCTGGGACCTCATTGCCTCAGGCACGGATTGGCTGCCTGGGCTCCAGCCCCAGCTCTGTGGCTTCTAGCCGGGCAGGCACCTTGGCCTCTCCGGACCTGTACCTGGAGAGATTATAGCACTGTCCCCTACGGATGGTGGGTTGCCCTATTTGAGACTATGACAACATGCGTGATAAATATGGGCCATTGTTATTTATTTAGTGTCCTCAGAGGGGATAAAGCTGCTCCTTGGGGGCATTCGGAACTCTAAGTGAGACAGCCTTCAGGAGGACTAAGAATGGCCCCTCTCCAGTGCCCATATAGCCCCCCATATTGCAAAGGGGTTCCTCTTTGCTCACCTCCCTGCCGCTACAAGCCTGAGGGTTCTTGCTCACGTGGGCGATGAGGTCCTCAGGGTTTTCAGTTTTCACCCATGCCTTCTCCATTCTGAGTGCCCCCCAGACTGGGCCCTCCTGGGGGTTTCTAGGTCTCTTGCCTCCCAGAGTCTCTATTCTGAGCGCCCAGCTCCCTTTCTGACAGTGTTTATCTCTGCAAATGTCCTGGTCCCAGGCACCTTCCCAAGCCCCACAGGACCCAGATGGACTTGCTCAGTCCAGACCGTTCTGGCCACCTGCCTGATGCCCCCTTCCTACTCCAGCTTTCGCACCCGCTCCTCCTGGTTCCAGCAGCTTTGTAAGCCCACCTGCACATCCACAAACAACGTGACCTCTTTCTAGAATGCAGAGGACTGGAGCCCACAGGGAGGAGCCTAGAAAGCAGGTTTAGGCGTGAGGACGCTGCCTTCGCCTGTGTGAGCAGAGGCCGAGGCCAGCAAGTGGGGCCGGGGGCTCCATCAGTGCCACCCTGAGTCAGGCACATGGATGAGAAGGGCCTGGCTGCCTGCCTTGTAGAGCCTTCCATTCTCTTGGTCGTGAAAGAGGGGAGAGAGCACTAATGTGGAATCGTTGACTCCCATGAGCATCATGCCAGGGACTTGCCCCCACCTTTCATTTCGTCGTCGTTGCAGAGGCCCTCTAAATGGGATAATTCGCAAACTGCTTTCCACCTCACACCCCACATTAACTCACAGGTCCTCTTGGATCTCCCGTGAAAGTACGTTCAGAGCCTGACCTCCCTCCCCACTCACACTGCAGCCCTCCTCCCTCCCCCACGGTCGCTCTCTCCGACCCCAGCACTGGCCTCTCACTGCGGTCCCTGCCTTGCCCTTGCATCTCTGCGATCAGTTGTGAATCTAGACATGGCATTTCTCAGCGCGGAGTCCTCTCATGGCCTTTCCCACAGGGTGCTCTCCCCCAGCCACAGAAGGTTTTAAATGTTTCAGCACAGTCGGTGCTCACTGACTGCTAATCCTTCTTATTAATTGCACATCTGCATCCACTTGATTGTAGCCTGGGGCAGCACGTCTCTACCCCTCTCAGGCCTCATTTCCCATCCGCAAATGGCCATCTGAGCTGGGCTTTGAGGGATAAGTAGAAGCTCACGAGGCTGAAAAGGAGTAAAGACATTTGGGCAGAAGGAAAGCACATGACTGTTTCGGGATCAGCAAGTCATTGATTGGGCCAGACCATAGGATCCGTGGAGCCAGGGAGAAGGATTGAAGCCTTGAATGTTAGACTAAGTTTGAATCTGTGTTCCCTGGATGTTGCTTAAGCAACACACTGTGGGGAGAAAAGCTGAGACGTGTATTAAGCACTGACTGTATACAGAGTCTCAGGGGGCTTTGGGATGAAATTTAGCATATGTGATTTCCTCTGAAAATAGCCACCAGTTCCATGGTGACTAGCCTTGGGGTTTTCGTTGAGAAACGCTTGCTGGGCTTTATCGAGGTGTCACTGCTGGTACTGCTGCTGGGCTGCAGAGCAGTGCGGCTCTCTCCGAGGCTGAAGGCCATGCCCCTTGAGGTGAAGCCCAATCCCAGCCTTTGTTTCCCTTCTCTCTCTGACCGGTCCCAGCTGCGTGGGTCCCTGAGCTGTCTCTTCCTTGGGCAAACGATTCCTGCCGGGTGCTCAGGAGCTCCCCGGGAATCCAGATAACAAGGCACCATGGGACCCGATACTTCCTCCGGGCCCTGGACAGAGGGACCTTGTCGGTCATTCCTGCCCCCTCCAGTGTTACTAGAGGAGAGAGGAGAGATGGACTGTGGCTCCCACATTCCCAGCTGCATGTCCTCAGGGCAGTCACCTGTCCAAACCTCAGAGTTAGCGTGGTCCTGAGACCTCACAGCCGGACTGGAGTGTTAAAGATGCTAAGACAGGGCCTCTGGGCATGGTTTCTTAGGTAGGACACTGAGGACCAGGGAGGCTGAAAGGCGACTCTGCAGTTAGAGTTCCCAGCTCTGACCTCAGACGCTGGATGCCACCTCCAGTGTCTGTGCATCCAGTAGCTGTAAGTCCACAGGCACAGGTAACACTGAGCCGGGGGTGTGTGTGTGTGTGTCCTCACTCTGAGGTCATGCATGGGGTCTTCTCTTGGCCCGGATCCCCCTTGCCCACCCCATCTGCACTGCTACAGCGCCATGCTCAGCAGGAGCCAGTGGGATGCCCTATACCAGGTCCCTGTGCAAGCCACCTCGGCTCCCGAGACAGTGATTACCCCTGGCTTTGTAACTAAACTCCGAGTCCCTGTGTGCTGGGGGAGCAGAGCTTCTTCCCCCAGTCAGCTTTGTCCAGCTCATCCCTGCTCTGGGCTCACCTCTGTCCTCAGGGTCCTGTTTCCCCCCAGCCTTGGAAGACAGGCGGGGCCAGGTCTGGCCAAATGCCCTTCATCAGGCTGGAGCCATGCCTTCCTCCCTGGCTCCTCCAGAGCCCTCTGGGAGCTCAGCACGTATCATTAGACTTTATTAGAATCAAAGAAATGAGTCATATTTGCAAACAAGCCCTGCTCAGCCAATCTTCCCCTGCAGCTGTTAGGAGGGGGAGGCGGGGGGGAAGCCTTGTGTGGCCCCATGCTCAGGGCGGACAGGCTCTTTTATAATTGTTGCTTCCATCAGTCTCCAGGGAAGAGCCATAGCCAATAAATGGCTGGCCGGCAGTCAAAAGGAAACGATTTGGCCCACTCGGAGGACGTATTTACATCTCTGAGTGCCGGCTGGACGGCAGCAGGCTGGCCGACTCAAAACAGACGTCCAGGCAATTCTTTTTTGGATCCCACCCTGGAATGAATCATTACTATTCTTGGACAAGAATGCAGCTCACCTCTGTATCTCCTCCCTTTGTATGAGAGATGCAGGGAAGTTTGGGGTGCTGGGGACCCTCTTGAAGGGCAGTGTAGGACCCAGCACACTGGTGGCTGGTCCCTGGGGTGACATCAGGGAAAAAAAAAATAGGCCCAGGTTTGATTCTTATCTGGGTAATTTCAGGTGAATTCCTGGATCTCTCTGAGCCTCTGTTTCTGCGTCAATCAAATGGGAATAATTAATTTACTCAACTAATGTATTGAGCACCTACTATGTGCCAGGCACTATTCTGGATCCAGCAGTGATCAAGACAGACAGAAACAGGCCCTGCCTCCATGGAAATGTCATTTTAGTAGGACAGACAGACATTAAACAGATACCACAAGTCAAATTATAATAGAAAAGCAGTGATAAATGATGGAAAATAAAGCCAGGGCAGGGGAAGGAGAGTGACCAGGGATGTTTTTTACATAAGGTGGCCAGGAAAGAGTGCCCTGGCATTTAAACAGAGACCTGAAGCGGGGTGGGGCGAGGGAACAGCCAGTTCAAAGATCCTGAGACAAGAGCATGCTCCACCTACCCTGGGAACATTCTAGGGGCCAGTGTGGCTAAAGGAGGAAGCGAAGGGGCCGTATGGGGTTGAGGTTCGCGATGGGACCACCCACAGCTTGTCCTGGATGTGTCCCATTTAAACCTGTGGTTCCCGGTATCATCAGTAGTCACCACCCTCCTTTTTAAGGTGTCTGGGTCTAGATGATAGAGTATTTGGTCACATTCGGGGAGGCAAACAGGACTAGGACAGGATGGGAGGGTGTGATATTGGCCAGGTGGGTAGGAGCCCTGGAGGATGTAGAGCAGGGGAGGCTTAGCCTGACTCAGGTATTGCCAGATCGATGAGAACAAACTGGGGACTGAGAGTGGAGGCAGGAAGACTGCCTGGTAGCAGTGGGGTGAGGGGGGAGTGGGGGAGGTGGGGGGAGTGGCAATGTTGGGGAGATATGGCAAGATTTGGAATAACCTGTACAGTCTGGCATGGTCAGGGGGCACCTGTGAGGGGCAGCGTGCCACAGCAGTCCCTCTGGGGCATGGCACTGCCCCGCAGCACGGGGCAGGCCCAGCAGATCCTGGTCTGCTTTGTGGCTGAGCCCATGGGGGTCTGACAGGGAAGGGACTTATGGAGGATCCTTTAAACTGGGTTCTCTCCAAAAGGGATTCGGATAGACCCACTCACGTTCCGGCCTCCACGGTGACCCTTGAGATACCCTGGGACAGGAAGGATGTCAGTCACTTTGGCCTGCGCCCACGTTGGGCTCTGTTATGACAGCCTCTGATGGATGAGACATGTTCATTCCATTCCTAGAATGTCTGCACAGCCCATTACAAACATTTTCTAGAATTTAATGGCTTGTATAAAGGTGAAATGTGCACATTAAAAACATTCCGACAATGAAAAAATATATCTGACGCCACGTGAGTCCCCTTCCCTCACAACCCTACCACCGGGACCCCTCCCCACCGGCAGTGACACAACCAGCCTCTTGTAGGTCCTGGCAAAAGTGTGTGTTCAAGCACAATGCACATCATCGCTTTGGACACAATGGGGAGCAGGCCATACGCTGTTCCTCACCTTGCTTTGTTCACTGTTTATCTCAGGAGGGAGCTCCTCATCAAGGCCCACGAGCTTCCCGCTGTCCCCTGGGCTGCGCAGAATTCCAATGGCTTTGTGCCTGCTCTGACTCTATTGTGGCCGCTTGGGTGGTTTCCAATTTTTTTTTTTTTTAATCTTAATAGAGAGTGCTGTGGGGTGGACCTACCTTTGGACACACATGTAAGTAAAACTAGAGAGAGACACTTGGGAATGGAATGGCTGGGTCTGAGAAAATGCTTAGGGTGTCACTGGAGGCAATGAGATCCTGCAAGGAGATGGCCACCACGATGGGTAAAAGCAAGTTAAGACTCAGGTTTGTGGTTGTGGCCTGCCTAGCTGGTCATTGCCCAGAGCAAGTCTCTCCTTCGTGGTGGCACCACTGGTTTTCTCAGACGGTGGTGGGAGAAGGCAGGAAGCTGTCAGTAAACTGGCTGTGGGCTTGGTCAGCATCCCGGCTCCCAGATTTCAAGCTTCTTGGCCAACTTGCCCCTAAGGAGAGAAGAAAAAGCCGTCTTATGACTGGGCATCTCCTCAGCATTAGCTGAGCACCTACTGTGTGCCTGTCTGTGAGGTTCTTGTCTTAGGGATGTCTACAATCTGATAGTCAAGCCAGACTTGTCACCCAGGGTGACATCCAGTGTGAGAGGACAGCCAGGGACCCGGTTAGTCATCTGTGGAGCACAGGGAAGGCTGCTCTGGGAACAGGCAAGCGGTGTGCTTGGCGTTGGAGAGGGAGCCACGGTGTGGAGATGCTGCCCATTCACAAGGAAGCCTTGGGCCACTGCCCAGCATGCCCTGGGCCTTCATTGAGGGACCGAGCTCTGGAGGCTGCCCGGGGAATGGCTTTTTGTTCTAAAGCTGCTGCAGCCGCCAGATCCACGTGCTTGGCAGGGCCCCAGCTGGGATGCAGTTGGCCGCCAGCCCTGCCTTATGGAGATGTCCATGTTCCAGGTGACCCCGGCCAGTAGCAGGAACTGGGGAGATTCTTTTGAAAGTTTAGGCTCTATTTTCTCTGTGAATCAGAGGGACAATTAGGTGGAATCCAGAGGACACTGGCTTTTGGAGTCACACGAGCCTGGATATGGGGTGGCAGCTCTGTCCCCTGCTGTCTGTGTATCTGTGGGCAGTGGGGTCCTCCAAGCCTTGCTTTCCCATCTGTAAAGGGGGGCAGGTGACCTCTAGGCCTTGGGTCAGATGAGAGAAATAGGAAAGGCCTTGGTGGTGTTACCACTGGGAGGTCCACTGATGTCGAGATGACCAGCAAGAAACACACAGCGGAAAGCTGCCCCATCTGAAGACTTGTTCGTGAGAATCTCCGTGGATTAGTCCAGAGTGACATGCAAACTTCCCATTCACCACAGTTAAGTCCTTCCATTCACTCCACACGTGGTTATTGAGACCCACGTATGTGCCACATGCTGTTCTAGGTGCTGGGGACACAGCACAGAAAGGTCTAGCGTGATGTCAGTTGTGTGGGAGTTTGGATTTATGCAAGGTCCTCACATTTGGAGCTTCTGTGGGGACATAAAAGGAGCCATGAAACTGTGGCAGAGCCATGGCCGTGGGGGCTGAGGCTAGGGGTGGTCTGGAAGGCTTTCCCAGCAGCACCCTGGGCAGATGCCATTCATGTTTTACAAATGAGGAAACGAAGTCACACTCCTCTCTCTGCCTTTGCTGCTCAAGAGTGGCCTTCAGTAGGGAGCAGACTTTCATTAGAAGGAACCCAGCGTCTCCCAGCGGGAATGAGGGCTCTGCGGCTGGGAGGTTTGGTAGGCAGGTGACCCCAGTGGGCTGGTGGGCAGGGCCCATGTCCCTTTGCTCAGTGTGGCTGCCCGTGGTCAGCACTGCAGCAGTCAGAGCTCTGGGACAGTGGGGACATTTCTGGGCATTAAGTTGCATGGTCTTCCCCGCCATCAGCACCCTGTGCTGCCCTGCCCTGGCTTCAGATGGCACCTGCCCCTTAGGAGTGTGTCAGCGAGTAGTTTCTTATGTGTGTCAGCGAGGCTCTTGGATCACAAAGATCCAGGCTATGCTGTGTGCTGCTGGGCAGGGCTGGTGGCTGCCCTGTGCTGATCGTCCTGCAGATGGCCTGCCTGCCTCCTTTCGAGACCTTCACCACCTGGAAGGGAAGGGGGAACCTGCTTAGATGCCAGGAGCTGCTCCGGGCCTCTAAGCATCACGACAGCAGCAGCTCAGGTTTCTCGAGGGCCGGCTGCAACCCTGGCCTTGTAGTTGGTGCTTCGTGTGGGCTGCTTCTAACAACAACCCTTGCGAGGAGGTGGGTAGTGTTCTGCAGCCACAGGTGGAATACTGTGTCCCCCTGAGGCTTACATTTTAGTGAGAGACCCAGATAAGAAACAGGTGAATAGAATAGAAGAAGCATGGGGCAGCTGCTGGGGGATGGTAGCTGCTCCCATTTTATAGATGAGACAGGTCTGGGAGGTTAGGTAATGAGCCCAAAGTCAGTGGTTATACAGTGGAGCCAGGGGTTTTTAACCCATGCAGAAGGGTCTGCGGAGAACCAGTCACATAGGAGTCAGTACCCATTTTACAGATGAGGAAACTGAGGCTTAAGGGTTTGCTTAACTTGCCCGAGGTTCACCTGACTTAGGGGACTGAATTCATCTCCTGGCTGAGTTCCCCACAACTCTGTGACAAGGGTGCTAACTATTTCCTGGGGATCCAGGGCCTGGAGAGGACATGTGACCTGTGTAAATCAGCACATGATCTAGGATCTGAACCCCAGACCTTGGCCCAACTGACTTGCTGTTCTGTTTGCTTCAAGGCGCAACGTGCTGAGCTTGTCCTCTGGAATCAACAGCCCCGGCTCACTGAAGTGGGACCTTGCTCTCTGCCTTCTTTTCGTGTGGTTGGTCTGTTTCTTCTGCATCTGGAAAGGCGTCAAGTCCACAGGGAAAGTGAGTTGTGCTTCTGTCCCTCCTCCTCTCCCTCCTCTGCCTCATGGAGAGTGGCCCTCCCCAGAGAGCACCTCCCGCCCCACAGTCATTCCTGCTCGAAACTGGCCCTGACCTGGGAGGGGGTGCGGGCCGATAAACCAGTCCTCGAAAAACAAGTAAAGCCCTGGTTTGTAGCATTCTCTCATTTGACGGCATAAAGACTCCCCCCATGTCTGCTTTCAAATTATTGATGGTTTAACATCCAGCTCATCAAGTTCCTGCAAATTGAACCATCAGTACAGTCGCCTGCACAAGCTCCGACACACCGCTGGTTCCCCCAAGAACGTGTTGGCAGTAGAGCAGATGTTAACTGATGTTGAGGTTGTAACTGATAAGTTAGCTGGTAATGAGGTTCTCTGTAGCTCTGTTGTTAATAACCACATAATGCCCTTGCTTTGCAAAGTTCCCTGACCAGCACATCAGCACCCGCCTCCCCTCCCCGGGGAGCTCATTAGACATGCAGACCCTGTGGGCCTGCCCTGGGCCTACAAACTCAGAACCTGCATTGGAGCCGCAGCCGACATAATCCAAATGCATATTGAGTTGAGGCTCGAGAAGCACTAATTTTTGCTGCTTAGTCAATTAACTGAATTACCTCGCCAAGGACATTTTAGCTAGTAACTTAGGATGTTCCTTAAGGAACGCTTTCACTAATGATTAAGATGGTTATTGTTTATCAGAACATTAGCCGGAACTGAGCTGCTACTGATTAATACATTACATGATGACTAGGATGTTAGCTATTAACAAAGGTGGGGGTGGATAACTAAAACAGTAGCTTATAATTAAGATTTTAAGTATATATCTTGGCAATAATGAACACGTTAGCCTATAACTAAGCTGTTCTGTGTTTAACAGCTGAGCAATCACCTGCTATCTGCCTGGTGTCATGGCCACCCTGATGACAACGTCAGTGCAGAGGGTCTGCTGTGGTCAGGGGTGAGCCTGAACCCCAGGCAGGAAGCCGTAGTGAAGGTGTTGGCTTGATCGCCCTTTACGAGTCCATCTACCATCGTCCCCTCCCCCCATCGTTTGCATCTTGGTAGGGAGAACATCTCTAAGGTCAAAAGCCCCCACAAGTCAAAAGGGTATGTTAGAGTGGCAGTTGAGGCACAGCAGTGGGCAGCGGTGACGTCGCCCGGAGAAGGGCCTTGGCTGCACCAGAATTTGGAATCACACAGCTGAAGAGCCCCTAAGGCAAAATCGTGGATGGGAACAGATTCTGGCAGGGCAGGATCTGGGAGCCCATGGTTGCAGAGGAGTGTTCTCTGCCTGCTTCTCAGGGCAGAGCCATCCTCTGATCCTGAAACCCAATGTGGAAAGGAAGCCAGCCAAGTTTCAGCAATCTCTCCCCCAGCACACCCGCCGCTAGCAGCATCCCCCCAGATGGGCAGGAAGAGGCAGCCTGAGTGATTCCCACAGCACCCTGGAGCGCGTCCACCTGTGTTAGGTTAGCCCATTTGGTCACCTCCTCTTTCAAACGGTGAGGGAACTGAGCTGGGAGAGGTGAAATGATCTGTCCGAGGTGGCTCCCTCACCTTGCACCTCAATTTCTTCCTGTAGAAAATGGGTGGTAGAGAGGGTTAAAGCGAGGTGTGTTCAATCCCTTCCTCACTCTGCCTCCACCTCCCCGCACAGTGGTCAGTCTTTCAAGACATTTCTATGGAGCACTGGCCCCGAGGCGGGAGAATAGAATCAAAGCAAAAAATAGTTCCAGGCTGCATCTATGGCCAGTTGAAGACGTGACTTGTCAAAGGTCCCCCTAGCCTGCCCCTGGAGACACTCTCCTCCTTAGCAGCCTACGCCCCTGAGGGGCAGGCGTGGCTCCCAGGACAATAGCGGGGTCTGGGCGGGCTCTACTGCGGGCCTGTCTACCACCAGCTGTGGCCCCAGGCCTGGCCAAGACCAGGTTCACAGCCACCTGGTCCAGGAAGGTGCCGGCGTCCACTGTGTCCAGACCCTCGCACAGGAAGTACAGTCCTGTGGGCCCAAAGGAGGGATGGTGCACATGCCTGAGGCCACCTCCAGGGCAGCTCTCCCATCCAGAGCTTAGGAATAAAGCAGGGGTGCCAGCCAGAGCCAGGCTCAGTTTTGGGTCTCCGCTCTGTCCCCCACAAGCTGCATGACTGAGCAAATCCGATTCCCCTCTCTGAGCTTCATTCTCCCCTTGTGTGAAATGAGTTAGCAATGCCCTTCTCCCCCTGCCCCAACTCGCAGGACGCTGTGAGGACCCTCAGGCCTGCTGCAGCACTGGGCACCGGCCCATGGCCCCACCTGCCTACGCCTTCACCCCCAAGGAAGCTCAGGGAGGCAGGAGACTCGCCCATCTCCTGCCTCGAGGGCCACCCTCTCCCCACTGTCACTGGAGAACGAGGAAGAGCTATCCTTGCAAGTTTCCAGGGCAATTGGGCCACAGGGCATTTGGGTCGAGGGCTCAGAGGAGCCGCCCGCCGAGGTTTGCCAGCAAGAGTGGAAAAGTACCACGTCCCGTGGCAAGGCCTGCTGGGCCATCGCCAGAGGGCCACTGGCAGCGGTTGGCACCAGCCTGTCCCACCAGGATCCCAGGGGAGTCATGGAAAAGTTGAGAGAAGGGCTCTCAGGGGCAAAGTCTGCAAAACAAGGGTGGCTGTGAAGAGGAGCCGAGGGGAGGCTGTGAGCCTGGGAGGCTGTCCTGTTCTGGATTTGGGGGAAAACGCTAGCCAACACAAGACACAGGCCCTGCCTCTGCCACCCCAGGCAGCCAGGGTGACCGCTCTGAGCCCCAGTCTCCTCCTCGAGGAAGTGCAGGGCACAATAGCACCTACCTTTCAAGCTGGGAGGACTGCAGGCGTTAGCACGCATCCAGCGCTCAGCTTAGTGCCTGGCACACGGTAAGAGCTCCCTAAGTGCTTGTTAAACAAACTGCAAAACAAGGGAAGCCACCCCATCCCCCGTGGTGTCCCGTGTCCCTGACACAAAGCCCTCTGCCGCGCCTGGACGCCCAGCCCAATGGAGCGCAGCTGGCTTTGAAGTGGCCGCCCCCTGGGGAGGGCCTGCTGTCAGCAGCTATTGTTCGGCGGGTGTGGCCCACCGCAGCCCAGAGGTGGGAACTGGTCAGGGGCCTGTGCGCAGGAAGGGAGGAGCCCGCGTAGTTTTCTTCTTTCACCCCTTCTGGGGTTTCCTGCCCTGCTCCTGCTCTCCATTCCGCCTTCTTGTCCTTGGGACATAGGGCTCTTTGCCTCAGGAGAAGAAAGTATGGGTGGCTGGGGAAACTGAGGCAAGAGTATCCCCCCCCCTCCCCCCCGCCCTATGGGATCATCAGGAGAGTGCTCCCAGCTCAGGCTTCTTGAGGGCCGACTGCATGCCAAGCTTCAGGCAGCACAGTAACTCTCACCTCCCTCTATATACCTAGGAGGCAAGGCCCCGCTGCCCAGCTGGGCACAAGGGGGTACCGACCCCAGTCTGGGTGATCCCAAGCTGACATTCTCGGCCAATTCCGCCCCCCCCCCCCCAGGGAACCTCGGAGCTCACCTCGTCTGAGTGCGCCCCACTTCACAGGTGGAGCGGTGAAGCCAGGGAGGGGCAGTAGCTTGTCCCGCAGTGAGCCCACTTCAAGCCCTCGACCTAACCCTCCCCCTCCCCCAGGCCTTTGGGAGATGGACTGGAGGCTTTTCACTGCACTGCATGTAACCCGGAGGCAGGCTCTGGGGCGCATCCTGCTCTGCCACTGACTCTCAGTGCCTCAGTTTCCTCACCTTCAGTGTGGGGCTAGTAATAAAACCCACCTCGAAGGGTTCGCGCAGGACCAACTGCATATAGAAGTTGCCACATTTGGAATAGTGCCAGGCATACAGTAAGCACTGCATAAGTGCTGGCTGGTGGCACTGACCATGGACAGCTGAGTCAGGCCCTGAGCTTCCTTTTTGCCCGTTTCCAAAGCCCCTTTCTGGTTGTTTTTACACAAAAGGATGGTGGTGCCTGAGAATGAGGCTTCATGGGGGGTTCCTGTGCCAGCCGGGCGAGGCTGGGGGCTCTGTCACGCTCTGTCAGTGTCTTTTACCTTCCTGGACCCCAGCACTGCTCTTGCCCCCAACACCAGGGCCCATTTGTCCCGTCCTCAGTGGTAGTTTCCTCACCTGTGAAACTGGTGCATTGGCTGTGTGGTGGTTCCTCCCTCAACTCTTGGTCCCCAAGGCCCTCAGAGGGACCCAATCTTAGGGCTCCGAGTGCAGACCCTGAGCTCTGCAGATGACCTGCATGAGTCTCTGAGCCCTGCTGAGCCTCAGTTTCCCCCTGTCAACAGGTAGCCGGTCTATCAACTTGGGGTGAGCATGATGTGGCCTTGTGCTTGGGGAGTCCTAGCTCAGCCAGTGCCCGGTTGGAAATGTCAGTCTTTCACTGTCCATGCAGCCACACACCTTTGAGCTCCTTCCAGGCGTAAATGTTGCCCGGAGTCTCCTCGCGGTGAGGAGAAAGATGCGGAAATCTGCTAGAAGCGAGGCCACAGGGTGTTTGGAGACCAGTGCTCTGGGCAGGAGAGGAGGGAAAGTGGGGCAGGCCTTTGGGGATGGGAAGGCCCGGCTGGGTCATCTCTGGTGCACACCTTGCATGGACGGGGCCTGTCTGGGATGTGACTCAGGGAAGGCTGAGGGCCTCCCGTATCTCCAAGGAAGTGGAGGGCCTTCCCCATCCTCGAAGAGGGGCCTTCGAGGCCTCATTTCCTTCCCAGGGTTCCCTTGTGCTTCCTGCAAAATCACAACGTTAATAACAGGCCCCATTTCTTGAGGACCCAAGTGCCAGGCACCCTTGGTTATACCAGAAGCGCCATCCTATTGAATCCTTGCCTCCCCTCTGAATGATGACCTTCTGTTTCTCTTATCTCCATTTGACACATGAGGTAACCAGGCCCAGAGAGTTAACGCATGATGCCCAAGGTCACATTGCAAGTGAGGGGAGAGAGCTGGATTTGAACCCGCACTTCTCTGATTCTTTTTTTTTTTTTAGAGAGGAAAGGGGAGGGATAGAGAGCTAGAAACATCGGTGAGAGAGAAACATTGATCAGCTGCCTCCTGCACGCCTCCCATTGGGGATGTGCCCGCAACCAAGGTACATGCCCTTGACCGGAACTGAACCCGGGACCTTTTGGTCCACAGGCTGACGCTCTATCCACTGAGCCAAACCAGTTAGGGCACTTCTCTGATTCTTAACCACGAGTCATACCAATGGTTGTAAATGTTAGCCAATATGAGCTAACTGCCAACCACTGGGCTGAGCCTTTTTCATACACACTTGACCGTTTACTCTTACTTTGCATTTTCTACCTCTACTCTCTGAGGATGTGAGGGCAGGGATTTGGTCTCTGTCTTGTCCACCACTCTGTTTCCAAATGTAATTATTTAGTCAACATTTCTAGGATTTTTTTTAATAGACTCTCAAAATGTATGAAGTCAGTCCTTAACACCCAGGTTACAGGTGAGGCATCTGTGGCCCAGAGAGGTTAAGCAATGTGCCCAAGGTCACACAGCAAATGAAATGACAAGCGTGGCCACAGAATCCCTGCCTTGGAAAAGATGCTCTGATTTAACAGCAGCAGGAGGTGCCCCAGGCCCCCCCTGAATCCCTCCTTTCCCTGCAGGTTGTCTACTTTACGGCCACTTTCCCGTTTGCTATGCTGCTGGTGCTGCTGGTTCGTGGGCTGACGCTGCCTGGGGCAGGCGCAGGCATCAAGTTCTACCTGTACCCCGACATCAGTCGCCTCAAGGACCCACAGGTACTGCAGGGCAGCCTGTCCTCCCTCCTTCCCGGGCTGTGGTGCTTGGGTGCACAAATCTAGCCAAACCATCACCCCCTAGTACTTTTCCACTGGGTGGAGGCAGGTAGTTCTCAGCGCTCGTGGGCTTTTCCAGCTGTGTGTGTATCTTTGTCGAGGACTCCTGAGGCAGGCCAATTATAGAGTCTTCTTCAGGCACTGCGCCAGGGAGGAGAGAGAAGTCTTTCTGAGCTAGTCTCTCCTTGGACCTGGCCTCCGCCTACACCCGCCAAGAGGCTGCGTCGTGGGGGTGGGAGAGCTGCTGGCTTCCTTGGCCAAGGACGGAATCCAGAGTTGGTGACCTCTCAGAAACCTGAGGGATCAGTACTGAATGTTCACCTCCTGGCACTCAGCCACGTGACCACAGGGGGTTGGAGAAAACCCTGGGAGACTTTATGGGCC
>PVJC01002175.1:55619-82447 GCA_004026665.1 Murina feae | reverse complement strand
CAAGAAGTACTCATTTAAGGACAGTGCTATTGCTAAACATGAGAGATTTGGTCCACTGATTCTGAAAGAAATGGAGTCACAAGAAATTCACCAGGAAATTCAGGGTTTGGATTGTTATGATGATGTTCCAGAAGATGATGACATGACTGTCATTGAATAAATGAGTAAATGTACCATAGATTGTTGTACATGGAAATAACAGTAGTAACAAGAAATTCTTGATACTGTAGGATTCACAGTTTGTCTGGTTATGCTGGTTTGTGATGACAACTACTACCGTACTGTATACAGGTAATAAATTTCCTTTTTTTTTTTTATTCAACAATAAATGTGTATCATATTCTTCTTCATGGAAAAATAAGACATCCCCTGAAAATAAGACCTAGCGCATCTTTGGGAGCAAAAAATAATGTAAGACACTGTCTTATTTTTGGGGAAACAGGGTAAGTTATGTAGATAGAGAGAAGGTGTGGAGAATTTGATAGTGCATTTAAGTTCGGCATCTGGTGTAACCCAGTGGATGGTGGTGTAAAAGAAACTAATCTGTTGCAACGTAGGCTACTAGGAAAGAGAAGTCAGAGGACCAAGTAGAATAGGGGCTGGGCATATGAGCCTGATTATTGAAGCAGATCCCTATAATGTATCTAGAATGAGAAGTTCAGTGATTTGAGGTGTAGCTAGCATGTCTTAGCTTCAAGGTGATATGCATGGATTTGGGGAGTAGACAGAGCTAAATCAGAGCCTACTTTCGTTACTCATTGCCTCTCAGCATGTGTTTCTTCTGTTTAATGGGGTAATATTTCTCAGAATTGCTATACAGATTAAAGAATTAATATTTTAAGTGTTCCTCACAGAACTTGGCACATTGCAGATTTCAATTATGATAAATGAAAATAATAAGGATAATTCAATGGGTGAGGCCTCATGCAGCGGGAAGGCCAGGGAGGATTTGGGATTGGGGTAAGAGATCAACCGAAGGACTTATATGCATGTATATAAGCATAACCAATGGACACAGGATACTGGGGGATAGGAGAGGCTGGGGGAAGGTCCAGGGGAAAAAAAGGAGACATATGTAATACTCTTTGTAATACTTTAAGCAATAAAACAAAATTTAAAAAAAATTGAAATATGTTTAGAATAAAAGACATGAAAATTTTCAAGGGAAAATTTCAAATATAAATAATTCATAAATTTTAAATTGCACACTGTTATGAGAAGCATGATGGATTCGCAGTGTCCTGCATCATCCTGCCTGGGACATGCATCAGCTTTGTCCAGCTATTCACACTGTATACACTCCCTGCCCATTAGTTATACCAGATCAACTGTCTTAGTATCACAATGATTGTGGTCAAGTCACCCTTATTTCACTTCACAGTGACCCCAAAGCACAAGAGCAGCGATACTGGCAATTTGGACATGCCACAGAGTGGCCATAGAATGCTTCCTTTAATAAAAGATATTTTGAGAGCCCACAGTCACATAACTTTTATTACAAAGTTTTGTTATTATTGTTAACCTCTTACTCTGCCTAATTTATAAATTAAACTTTATCATAGGTATGTATGCATAGAAAAACCATTTTATTTATATACTGTACTATCCATAGCTGGGTACTGTCCATGATTTCAGGCATCCCCTGGGGTCTTGGACTGTATCCCCACAGATAAGGGGCGACCACTCTAAGCTTATTTGAACAGAAGGGCCTTGTCTGGACTATTTATTTCTGAGTCTCCAACACCAAGGCAGTGCCTAGAATATAATAAGTGCCCAGTAAGAATCTGATTAATTAATAAAATTATTGAATAACAAAAAGGGAGTTAAAGCAATATGCTAAAAAGGCCCCTGCCAGTATCCTTAAGCCTTCTGTAATGCCAGTGACTGTCAGCGAGTTTAATGGGAGGAAAACCAATTTCAAGGACCCAGGAAAGACAAAATCCATAGGCTAGTTAGCTTTCAAAGCTGACTGAACGGTAATTTGAATTTGCAGGTTGATTTATCTGGCCTTCCTCTTACCTAAATACAGTGCATATCTTAACTTGAAGCTCACACCTCCAGGAACTTGAATAATGGGCTGCTTGCTAATATGTCACTCCCAGGAAAGAAAGCAAAGGGGGTCCCATGGGAGAGAACTTTCTTCTCTGGGCAGAGTGGGCTCAGTTGCATCCAACCAGGAAAGGAGAACTAACACCGTGATGGGGCCAGAGACAGGAAAGGAATTATTCCATTGGTGGAGATCTAAGAAGGCTTCATAGGGATGGTGGCATCGGATGGGCTGGGCTTTTGCCAGGGTTGGGAGAGGGCTCCACACAGGTAGGAATAGAGAGTTGGCCTAGCGATTACATTTATATATTTATAATATGCGCCTAATAGAAATCGTGTTTCTGTAACTCACTTCCTAGCCTACGTGGTGTTATTTTTACTTTCCTTTATATTTTCCCTCTTTTTTAAGCTCCAATTTCCTTATCTAACAGATGGAGAAAATAATATGATATTCTTTGTAAGCATTGCATGAGATAAATGCATAAAACCACTTGTCATGTTTTCTGGCTGCTGTTGTTATTGATGTTATTAGTGTAGTTGCGTTTGCATCCCTGGGGATGAAGCAGCATAAACTGGGGGTGTAAAGAGGCTATAAAATGGAAAAGTTCGAAGCCAGCTCCATTTTGGAGAAAATGCAGAGGGAGGTTTGGATGGAAAAGTAGGTATGAATCAGACTGATGATGACGTGAAATGTGGTTCTAAAGATTTGGGGCTTTAATGACAAGAGTGAGAAAATAGAGATATATTTCTTTTCTGTCAGAGGGCTTATTTAGGCATGTAGTGGCTTTTCCAACCCTGTAAATCAATTCCTATAGGTGACCTGGCCCAAATTCTCTGTCTGAGAAAGAAACGTTGCTCATGGCAGGATTTATTCCCCAGCCAGTCTTCTCCATTTTCCTGCCAAAATGCGAGCCTCTTTCATTGTGTGATAGAGAGAACGCCACATGTAATTAGAGGGAATGGGCAGAGAGGAAGAGAAAAGGCAGTGAGCATGCCACTGAGCTGGCGGACGTCTCCCAGGAACAGAAGGTGACGCCTTGTGACAGATGCCTTTGTTATGTTGTTTGTTAAACACTGTGTGGCTACATCCAAACATTTTCAAATATGCCCCTGTGTTTCCTGGGCACTTTGGCAGCAGGGCATGGAAGCTAGTGGGGCTGGAGACAGGGAGTGGGGGATGGGGAGTGCGGGACAAGGAGGGACTAGATGCAGTGAGATTCATGTTCAGTTCACCTTCACCTAAACATACCACCTCACACCATCACTGCCTGTCCTGGGGTCTGAGAGTCATTGCTGAAGAGGTATAATTGTGTTCAATTACATTCAAATCAAATGAATACTTGAGTACCTAACCATGCTAGGCTCTGGGGATAGAAATGGGATAAAGCACTTTCTCACTCCAGTGGAAGCAATTAGACAAACACATGCCACACATGCTTGCACACACACACACACAAAATCTGGGACTTCATAAGTCCTTGCAGAGAAAGGGGAAATGTCACTGCAGAAGGTCCCAAGTCATATCATTGCTCTGTCTGCCCAGTGGGTTCCCCACTAAGCACACATGCATGCCCAACACAGAAAGTAAGGTGCAAAGAAATATTAAAAGAGCCAAAACTTATTCATGAAAGAAAGAAAGGAGTACACCTTACTAAGATGTAGCCCTTCCCTCTTCTCCCAAAATAACCTTTCTTGATTCCAAAACCATCAATTTTTCCCCCATAGGAACTCTTCAGATGTCATTAATATTTGGTTGAAAATAATAATAATAATATTTTAGCTACTTATTTGAAAGAGTCCTCATGGTATAGGTCAAATAATCATCATCTTCACAATAATAGCAATTAGATTTTAGGTATTTGCTACTAATTGCTTTATGCTCATTTTTTAAGTTGCACAAAATGATATTGAATAAACATTATTATTGTGTTTTAAAAATGTAAATTTGAGGCTTAGAGAGAGGTGAAATCATTACTCAAGACATCCAGCCAGGAGGCTATAGAACCAGGATCCAAGACTGTGTTGGTGTGATCATTTCATAACCTCATGTTTCTACACTACAAGTTGTTATTAGGATTAATTCAGATGATGCTTACAAAGTGTTGAACACACAACCTACTACAAAATATGTGCTTCATAAACATAGAAGCATCATTTCAAAGTCATTCAGTTTGTGATGTTGCCAAGTAGACTAACCTCAAGCTGGTGGATGGGAAATACTGAGGCTCAGGCAGGTAGAGTTACCTGCTGAGTTTGTACAGCTAAGTGGTAAAGGCAGAGCTAACCTCAGATCTCAGCCATTTCTCTCCAGAGCCTGTATCTTTCATCCGTGTGCAGACCTGGGCTCACCCACAGCTGAAGCGTGGCCTGAGGCAATCCATCCAACCTCTCTGTGCTTTGGCTGAATAATCAGACATTTGTGGAGCCTGGAACGAACACCTTATTTATCTCAGGGGAAATGTGTGAGGAAGGCAGAGGAGTTTAGAAATAAGACTATCATAGTGCCGAAGAGAATTGCTTATGTTTTCCCTAGTGGTCCACAAGGCGGCAGACCTAACAGCCAGGTGACCATTAACTCCAACAGTCATTTCAGACAAAGAGAACTATGTCCTTTGGCACATGCTTCCTTAATGGTGTCAACAGACTGCTTACTTTTCCTTTAAATAGGCTTGTATCTGCCCGGTAGATGGTTCTTGTTTCCTTATTTTCACAGCACAAATAATAGAAACGCAGAGCAAGCTTTCTTCATCATTTTGGAGGAGAGATGTGGGATGGATAACTGAGACAGAGAAAAATTCGACAAATTCATGATTCCATTGTAAACAGTTACCTAAACATAAGCAAGAATCTATATGGACCAATCTGGGACTTCATAACTCCTCTGGGAGAAAGGGGAAATGTCCCTGCAGAAGGTCCCAAGTGACATCATTGCTCTGTCTGCCCAGTGGGTTCCTCACTAAGCACCAGGCCCCTTGGCCGTCAGGCCCCAGTGTATCCCAGACTCCTGCTGCATGTGTCTCCATGGCTATGTTGGTGCCTTTGTAATTCTGTGTCCTGAATTTCCCCTCCATGTATTCCACTTGACCTCTGCCCCTCACAAGCTCACTGCCTATCAGAAACCAGGCCAGAAGCCACAATGTCCTCAAGGCTGTCTCTGGTTTTCATGATAGAGAAGTGATATTCCTCATTCGCTTCAGCTGCACTTCATTTTCGTTCAACACAAATTTTCTATTTTTCATGGTAAAACCGCCTTTTCCTGTTTTAAAAGGACAATGATAAAAAATATGCCCATTTAAAAATATGTAAGAAATATGCAAGTAGATTAGAAATGGAAATGCTATTAACGCTATTCACATCCCACTACCCTCTCTCAAAGTACGCTGTTTTTATTTTTGTAGTGTATAGTTTTCCAAAAATTTTATATGCATTTAAATGTTCCACTTAGTCAGAAGGTACTTTGAAATGAAAACCACTGTTCTGGCTGTGGATCTATTTTAGGGTAATAAGAAGAGCTATAAAGAAAAATAAAGCAAGGGAATGGGACTGAGTTGTTAAGAACAGACTCCACCTGGGGAGGCAAAACTCACACTTAATGAAAGCAAGAATGTTATTGGGAGTGAACTGGCTTTAGAAGTTCAGAGAAAGAAAGTTTGGGGTCTTAAGGAATTTTGAAAATGCTTCATGGGACAGCTATTGAGACCAGCATTGCAGAAGGCACATATTCACTGAGATGCTGCTTGTGGGTCTTACAGATAGATAGTAGCAAGAGGGTTCTTGCCATTCCTTCCCCATTTCACCTGCTCCCAAGAAGTGGCTGCTCTATTCAGGGGTTCTCTCTGGATTACTCAATACTCTATTCCCAGGGCATTCATTGACCTCCTGGTGGTGAGTTCCAGGTTCTATCACATTTTTGAAAAATCAATATGAATATATGTGTCCTTCCAGTCTTTACTCCTGAAAATGCACAGACCATACCATTTTCTTAACACATACACACATGTGCATATGTACACACATATATGAAATGAATGCACCACTATGTATTTGTTTCAGCTTTTTTTTGATATTCATATGAATTAAACAATGCACTTAGGGCATTTTAATATTATTTTTTTAATTTATGGTAATAGCTACTGATTCTATTAAGGAGGTTGAGGAATTAACTTTCTGACAGTGCTCTCACCTTTCTACTCTCCTGAACAAACATATACTCCTCCCGTAGTCATTATTGCAGGTAGCTGCCATACAAAATGAAGATATTTTATATTATTTGACTCTATAGAGATAGTGTTCACATCTGTGACGTAAAGTTTATGAATCATTTCCTTTCTTTTCTGACCTTTCCCCCTGGAATTGATAATTACTTTATTTGTAACACTAGAGGTTCAGTGCATGTTATTCATGCACAGGGTAGGGTTCCTAGGCCTGGCTGGTGATCAGGGCCAATCGGGGCCTTCCAGCTGCCAGCTGGGGCCTCCCTTCACCAGCTGCAAGCTGCCGGCTGAAGTCTTCCTTTGTTCCACTCTGCCCCATGGTGGTCAGCACACATCATAGTGAGTGAATTCCTGAGGGGACATTTTGCATTTTAGCCATCTATATATACAAACAGGGAATATGCTAATTAGCTGAACCTCACAATCACTCAGGAGGAACTGCATCATGACCACTCAGGAGAAGCTGCACACACAGATGGGCAGGAGGAGACTATGTGCTGCCCCCACTTCAGTGGCCAAATGGACAGGCTGGGGCTGGGGGCTGGCCCGAGTGGAGATACAACACACAGGAGGCCTGCCCCCACCATTTTATATATATATATATATTAGTTTTCAGACATTATTTAATTCTGAACTTTCCCAAAAACACTAGCCAACACTGCAATAGGTATGTTCTTAGAAACAACTCCCTCTGTCATTCTTTGACCTGCTTGGTTCTGGGCTTAATTGTTCTCTAGCAGAAATTCATAGAATTATCTGGGGACTCCTTTCATCATAATGTTGAAATTGTCGTATTCTCTTTCCTGAATTGAATCTTCGGTTCAAGATCCTGTATCTTTTTTTTCTTGGTTTATACTCTTGAATTGTGGGAGTATATTTTCTTCCATGGGAGGCATGTTTTTAAGATCTTGCCTGTCTAAAAATATCTTTATTTCACCCTGATCCATGGTAATGGATTATCCATGGTAATGTATTTTAAAAGTTCACATTGCTGATTTAATTTCCCCTCAGTATTTTGATGGAATTCTTCTGTCTTCTTCTAACTTCTGTGCTGTCCATGCCCTTTGGATCATATATGTGGTGATAGTAGTAGATTGGGCAGAAGAATGCTTGCTGTCCTTACAGAAGATGTTAAAACTCTTGTTTTTCTTGCATCCTCAAAATTTCCTTGGATGAGTCTTGTTGTGGGTAGTTTTTTTCATCCTTTTGGATGAGAACATTACATGATCCTTCAATCTCAAATGTAATGTCCTTTGTTTCTTGAATGTTCTGTATAATTCCATTTTGTACATCTTCTACATTCTTATTAGTTATATATTGGGCCTCCTAGATGTATCTTCTAGTGATTATTCTGTTTTCTATATCTATTCTTTTGTTCAGTTTTAGTGATTCATAAAATTTATTTTACCACCCAGCTATCATTATTATTTTTAAATTTTACATTAAAAATGCTTAAGACTTACTATATAGATTAGTAAGGAGACAAGTAGGTTAAAATGTAATGTTAATAATAAGAGTTATCTAGTCTAATAAAAGAGTAATATGTAAATTAACCATCACTCCAAGACACCTAAGCCACATCCATCAGCCAAGCCATGCCCACCAGCCAATCAGAGAAGCTGTATGCAAATTAACCCAGCCAAGATGGTGGCCAGCAGCCATGGAGCTAGAGCAAAAAGGAGGATTTTTTGCACCAGCGATCGAGTTGAAACTGCCTGCCTAAGCTGGCAGGGCCTCTGTTCAAGGCAACAATGTTTTAATTATAGAAGATAAATAAACCCATGGAGCTGAAGCAAACAGGAGGCTTCATTGCCTGATTAGGCCTTTGCTCAAGGCAACAAAGTTTCAATTATAGAAGATAAATAAACCCACAGACCTGATTCCAGCCAGCCTCGCTGGGACATTGGGTCTATGGGAGCTGTGGGCAGCCTGAAAATGGCCCTCAGCCCCTCATCCAGGCTGGCCAGGCACCCCAGTAGGGATCTGAATCCTGAAGGGACTGTGGGCAGCCTGAAAATGGCCCTCAGCCCCTCACCCAGGCTGGCCACACCCCCATGGGATGAGGGTCCCCACTGGGGGGCTTGGCCAGCCTGAAAACAGCCATCAGCCCCTCACCAGGCTGGCCAGGCACACCAGCAGGTGGACATCCCCCAAGGGATCCCAGACTGTGAGAGGGCACAGGCTGGGCTAAGGGACCCCCCCGAGTGCACAAATTTTTGTGCACCGGGCCCCTAGTTTTAAGATAAAATGACAAATGTAGATTTGCTTGAATTTAACATTGAGAAAAACATATATGTTTTCATTTAGACCTATCTATAGAGGCAACTAGCATTCCTATCTCCTCTCTCTTTTGTTATCTGCCCCACTCCTCCCTCTCTGTTATGCTATTATTAGTGAGCTTTCCCACATGTACATTTTCTGGTCTGAAACCACAATTTTCGCTGTTGTTTCATTTTAATTGCATATTGAATAGGAATCTGTGATCACCTCTGATCCTGTTCCCATGGCTTCCTCATTTTCAATTACTTTGTCATCATTTATCATTTTGTTTGCCTGATTTCATTTTCCAAAAGGTTTTTGTTTCTTCAGAATTTAATAATATGTTTTACTAGTATTTAACCCCATATTTTCAAGATACTGTTATTTCAATGTATAATCAAAGCAAAATCATTAATAAGTTGTTGCTGTTTTTTACAGTCTGTTTTTTCTACTAAATTTTCAAAATCTGTTGTGCATTTTATACTTAGCACACATTTCAGTCACACCATTTTCAGGTGTTGAGTAGCTGCCTATCGCTAGTGGCTAGACTTTTCCTTTCCTTTGCCTTTTTTGTGCATTTCCTGTTAAGTTGGGATTCTGCAGTTTATTTTATTTGTGGGGTTCTGTCCTGAAAATTGGGATAATTGTCTATTCACATGTAGTTGTAAGAAATAATACGGCAGTTTTTTGGGAGTCCTCTGTCATTGTGTTTGTGCATGCTTCAGGAAGTACACATTTTGTTTTTACACTTGAAACTTACTTCCTTCTTAAACATAGGTGAGATCATGGCACTCTTATGTTTACAACCCTGCTATGGGTCCCCATTTTTCAGTAGAAGCCAGTGTCCTTCCAGGGGCCATCAAGCCATAACCATTTTGACCATAGGACACCCTTCTCTTTTCTTCACCTCCTCTCCAATTTGCTGATTGTTTGCTGGCCACCCTGGAGCCATTGCCACTCCCACTTGCAAGGCCTAGGACTCTTCCTGCCCTCTGACGCTGTCTTTTATGACCTATGCACATGGCCCACCTTCAAGGTTTTGTTCCAACATTACTTTCTCAATAAACACCATCCTGATCAGCCTATTCATAATTAACTGCCACTCACCACTCATTTAACATGCCCAATTCTTGTCATGGTGCTCAGTTTATTTTCTTCTGGATAGGCACTTTGTACTTTCTAATATGCTATGCAATTTACTTATTTGTGTTTTTGTTTGTTTACTCCTATAGCCAGAAGGAAGTTCTGGCAATAAGTTACTATTAACTGTGAGAGTTACTTGACTTCTCTGTGCCTTATTTTCCCCAACTTTAAAATAATTGTTCTCATTTGTTGAATGGCTACTACATCCAGTATACTGCACTATTCCCTTTACATGTAATTTGTCATTTAAGTATTATAACCTCCTTCAGGTAGATTGTGCATAACTAAGAGATGAAATAACAGACTAGAAAAAGTTAGGTGACTTGCCCAAGGTCTCACAGCTAATAAGTAGGGTATACTTGACTGGATTATAGGCAATAACCCAGTTACCCACTTACCATTTAAAGCTCTCAATAAGTTTTATTTAAAATCATCTTCAAAGACAAGTATCACTTAATGTCTCTCATATATGGAATTTACTGAACAAAAAACTGATGAGCAAAATAGCAGCATGGAACAGACTGTCAAATCTCTCATATATGGAATTTACTGAACAAAAAACTGATGAGCAAAATAGCAGCATGGAACAGACTGTCAAATCTGGGATGGGGGGATGGGGATGGGTGGGGGGTGGGAAGAGATCAAACAAAAAACTGGTATCCATAAACCATGGACACAGACAATAAGGTGGTGAAGGCCTGAAGCAGGATATGGGGACAGGCTAGATGGGGTCAATAGTGGAGAAGGAGAAAGAGAACATGTGTAATACTTGCAGCATAATGATTAAAAAATATATTCTTCAATTTTCCGTTATGCCCATTTTAATAATTGCTTATATAATTGTTCCCATTTTACAGACAAAGAAACTGAGCTTCCTAAAGTTGAAAAGACTTGGTCATAATAATGGTAATTAATGAAACAGGTTCATCTGGCTCCAATGCCTACATTCAAAATTTGCTGGATGAAAGACAAATGGAATTAATGTACAATTTTTCATTGTCTCCTGCTAAATATCAAATCTCTACTCTAATGCTTAACACTTTTTTTCTGGTTGTAATTCTAATGAATTTAGGCAGTGAGGAATCAACACCATTTTAATAAACTAGACATTGACATTTTTTGAATTGCTGTCTACTTTACTCCAATCTACTAGGCAATCACCACTCTATCACATAATGCTGTGAGGTTTCCAACTGGTATCAATCATTCCTCCTCTGTTCCTTATATTGTAGCCTTCATTCGGGGGCCCTAACTGCCAAATAAAAGGTCATTTAACATGTCCTTACTCTTTTGAGCACCATCCAAAGCCTCCTCTTCAATCAACTTCTCAGGGAGAGATCCAGTTATGGGCAAAGAGGCAGGTCACTTGAGCTCTGTTTCCATGGCGATCTAAACAGGAATGTGATCTTAGCCCACAACCTTCGACATAATCACCCCTAATCACATTCTCTATGCCCCTCAGAACTTAGTAACTCCTATGCCAATTTCCTGTGACCTGCTTCAGAGGCACAGCTTCCAAAAAGGTAGACTTACTGCTTCAAGCAGGCAAGGCCAGCCAGCAATTACTTTAGGGCAGAAACGTAGAAGAGAAAGGGTCTGTGAAGGAACTCCGGGACAGCAGTAGATAAAACATTACTAGGCTCTTAAGTGGCAAATAGACCACCTTTGCTGGAGTGATTCAGTTCCTAATTAACCCGGCCTGAATTCACTCCGACCTAGCCTCATTTCGAAATCCCATACAGAGATAATGCGGATAAAGACAACTCTGTCCTTAAAGAAACATTTTTGAAGGAACAAAGACTGTTGGGATAATTAGAAAAGGATGCACTCTAAGGTCACAGTTAATTATCTTTAAATATGTTGGATGTTGACATGAGAAAGAAAATTTAAGGTTGGACTGATGTCTAGAAGTGTAATCACTGGGAGGCAGTTATTGGCAGGTGCTTCTCTATGGGAGACTTGTACATTTTGGCTGTCAGTCTTCCTGGCTGTTGAGTCAAGATGAGATTTGGATAAGGACAGTGCCTTTTACTAACCATGCAATTGTGCAAATGTTGGTTTTCCTATACTTATAGTCCCTTCTTTGTAAAGTAGGGTGAATATGGTATTCCTTCATTTGATATTTGGTGAAACTGTATTGTGTGTGTCTATTATGTTTCATAGAGATAATGTGTGAGTTGAATACACAAATTCATAAAATCCTGGCATAGGACATAAATTCTAAAAGTGATTACGACTGCTGTTGTTTTTGTTGTTATTATCCAATCCATTGCCAAAAATAAATTTCCAAGGGTCAGAGAGCTAGCAAGGTTGTCAAAGAAGGTTTTAAGCTCCCTGTCACTGGCCAAATCCTGACAAAGACCATATGGGAATGTGGCTATTGGTGGGGTGGTAGTCATTAGCAGAGGTTTAAGTATTAGGACATTAAATGATAGGTTTTGAAGAGTCCTTATAATTCAAAGGTGCCATATAATGTGATAGTTAGACTTTTCTTACTATTGACAATGGTAAAAGTGGGAGCCTGCTACCTTTTGCTTATTGTCAGTAAGAATGGAGTGGAGCCAGCAGCTGTCACCAAAGCAAACGGGTAGGAAAATCACAGGCCTCCTTTCTATATCATTACTAAGCTTTTATCATCTAAGACCCCTAAATTCTATCCAGCTCAATTTTTCACTTATCTTTCTTACATAGGTCATTGCCAGTCTACTATATCCCCATATTTGTCCTTAATATGTACTTAATTCAAGGTTTTCTTTATTTTATATCCACCCCTCAAAAGACACCCCCAAAATATTGTGAGTGTTGAAGCTTGAAGGCTGTCTTATCTTCCCAAGATTCCCACATGGGTAGTGTCACATAGCGTCAGGTGCTCTGCAGATTTTCTCTAGAGGGAGAGGCAAATATATACAAGGTTGCATGGACAATCTGCTTTTCCTGTATGGAATACCATGCAGCAGTAAAAATGAACTAAAGTCATCAACATCGCTTCATCTCAGAGACTTATATGAGTGGACAAAGGAAGTGCAGTGCCTGGTACATGACATTATGTTGCCATCCATTTTCTAAGTACAGGCAAAGAATACTAGAAACCAGATTTGGGATAGAGCTTACTTTAGGGCGGGATTAAGTATGAAAGAGAGAAATGGGATGTAGCTAAAGCCTAAGAAGCCTTCAACATTTTTAGGGAAATTTTATTTCTTTAGAAGGTGAGTCTATCAAATACTTCTGTATGTATTTCTTAACATAAAATATCCCTACAAAAAGATATCACAGGCTTTAAAAGTTATTTTAAATGACTCTGTACTATTAAATCAATATTAGTAGTACTTGATTTGGAAGGTAGTATAAAGTAGGATGGCTTTCTCAGTGTCTCCATGGAAATACCCTTCAGTAGGAATTAACCAGATGAAGTGTGCGAATATAAAATAGAAAGGGAAAATCCTCCATTAAGTTAATCTATTTGTTATTAACTTCCTTGTTTACATTTTGGTATTAATTTCCAACCTGAAAGTTGCGTCTTTTTAAATGGAAGACCATTAAATTACTGATTCTGATTTGCCTATTTATTCACTAAAGCACTGAGCTAAGTCATTGTTAGGATAAATTGAATACTAATAAGAGTAGAGATCTGGGAACAACCTATGAGTGCATCAATATATGAGTGGGTAAAGAAGATGTGGATTATATATACAATGGAATACTACTTGGCCATAAAAAGGATGAAATATTGTCATTTGTGATAACATGGATGGACCTTCAGGGTATTATGCTAAGTGAAATAAGTCAGACAAAGAAATATAAATGCCATATGCTTTTGCTCATTGAGGAATATTAAAAACAAAAAACAAACTTACAGATGCAGACAGTATATTGGCAGCTACCATAGCAGAAGGGAGTGAGCAAAGGGTGAAATGGATCAATTGTATGGTGATAGATGAAAGCTAGTCATTTAGTGGTAAGCATGCTGTAGTGTATATAGATGTCAAACCATAATGTCACCTGCAACTTATTCTATCGACAAGTGTGAACACAATAGAAGAAAAATAGAGGTATAGGACCCCAGGTACTTTGGGGAATCACAAATATGCTAAATGCTTAATACATGTTTAATTTCTATTTATATTTCATTGACAAATCGTCCAAGATTTCTATGTTTTCAAAGGAATCCTTATTTGCCAATTATCTAGCCTATCTGTGCCACCTAATATTTCATTTGGGTTTCTCCAAAGTAATGAAAGGTATCTTTGGATCATGCTCTTCTGTCTATATAAAGTGTATTTTCTCATCCTTTCCCTATCAAATTCACTCTACTTTGGTAATTAAGACATGCTTATGTGCTTCTGTTTCTATGAAGTCTTTCTGATAAGTTCTGTACAAATACAGAACTCCCACTTATAAACAAACTCCTTTGCCTTGAGCTTCCTGGGTAGACATCAGTTGCCATAGTTCCTGGACCATTGTAGAGAACTGATACATTATAGCTGTTTAATATGAATACATCACATCCATGTTAAAGGATGTTCCTTGTCCTCGATAATGTGCATACATAAGAAGAAACAGCAATGACACAGGTGCAACATGATTTATTTCATTCTAATTCTAGGTGTCACACAGCCTAGCCCATCACTTTTTGGCACATTGCAGCTGCTCAAATGTGAAAGAATGAAACGAATAAATAAACATATGTAATCACCAACATATGAATTCTGCTTGTGGGCACATTGGAGAGCCCAGCCTTGTAAGCATCCACCTCATACCCCAGAGGGTGGAGTCATTTACTGTTTGCATAGGATAGCTCTTGGACAAACGAACAAAAGTCTATGCTGGCTTCTTTAGGGAGGATGGTTATAAAGCGGCCACATGTCTGTGCTGAGCCATTGAAAGTGAAATGGGATAATTGCCGTGGTTACAACGAGGCTGATCAAGCTGAGAGAAACACGCTTCAAATTGTTCCAATCAGTCCTAATCCAGCAGAGTTATTAACAGAGCTCTACCCTGGTGTGATTGCATCTGCTAACTCGAGATAATGATTTATATCACAGTTTATGGAAGTTCCAATTTGTCCTAATTCAATAAGTGAAACCCAGCAAGGCAGGCAGAAGACATAAACTATGCTATGACTGGAATCTCCATTTCCTTCTCCTGTCCCCACCGCACTCAGACCTTGATAGCTAGATGTGCATCTGCTTGCCAAATGCTTTGCTTTGTAGACCTGAAGAAGGCAGGCAGGTGAGTACCAATTCTCAATCACACCCTTACATCTGAAAGATCCAGCAGGAAAGAATGTTTTGAATGAAACTGACAAGGTGGAATTATACAGTTAGATGTGTCTTGGAGGCCCCTGAATCTCAGAGTTCTTAATCTGGACAACATGCGCCCTATGTTAGAAAGCAGTGATCCCATGAAGACTGCAAAAGTGTGTGTGTGTGTGTGTGTGTGTGTGTGTGTGTGTGTGTTTGCAATTTTCCCTCCTGGAGAGAAAATCCACAGCTATTACTAGATCTCCATTTGTTCTTGTGTCCTAACAAAAGTTTGAACCATTGACTGGCCTAATCCACTATAAGAATGAGGAAGCAGAAAGTGGATGTTAATTTCCCTCAATCATGTCTAGTCGAGACCCCTAATAGATGCTGCTGATTTGACCTCTTCAACATTGTGTCTCAGAAAAACATTTATAAATAACCTCCATGTCCATTTTTATATTAAAAAGTAGCATACAATGAAAATACACAGCATAGCACCAACCATTGAGCAGTATAGGTATTCTTGGGACATTTTAATATTGCCTAATGGAAGTTTCACGTAGTCTGTCTCTCCTTCTCTTCACTTACTCAATATAGATTCTCAAAAGTAGGATTTCTTAAACTATGGTCCTGCCTAGTTATTTGTGTGTGCCATCAAATGTCTAGCAATGGTCTGGGTGTTTCAAAATTTAGACGTACGTAAATCAAAAGAAGAATAGTATTTTGAGAGTAGTGGAAGTTATATGAAATTCAAATTTATGTGCTCACTAATAAGCACATAATAAAGTTTTATTGCAACACACATTCATCCTTGTATGTATTGCTTAGGGATGCTTTCTTTCTACAGTGTTTGAGTTGAATATTTGCAACAGAGACCTTATACAAGTACCTACATGATATCCTTGATTTTGTCTTTTGGCCCATTGAGAATCACCCAGAAAACATTTAAACCAGACATTTTGGGGACCCTAGGATCCTGATTCAGAAACTCTGGGGTGTAGCCATGAATTTGAATTTCTTACAAACTCCCAAATGGTTCTGACACCTCTGGTCAAGGAGTTTCATTTCCTCTGAACTAATAAGAAAATGAGCAGGGATTGCAGGCAAGAGGAGTGATGCGATGGTACTGATCAACCCCTCACTGGATTCCCTTCACAGTACCTGGGCTGAGGATCTCAGTCTCACCCCCTACCCACCCAACATGTGCAACTTGACCCTGACAGATACTTGACCTGCCATTGCTTCTTGGAGAAAATTAGGAAGAGAACCCGACACAGCTGGATCACATTAACCAGACAGATGTTTATTCATTAGATGCATATTACACCTTTACTCAGAGTTTGAATCCTGAGCTTAAAATATAGATAATTATCCAGTCTCGAAAATAACCACTCTGCATTGAGCCTTTAAACAGAATGAGGGAGGAGGGTCTGATGAACATTGAGGGTATGAGAGAAAAAGACTAACAAAAAAGTTAATAATGAAAGACTCTATTTTAGAAAAACCAAATTCCAATTTTCTAAAATAGAACGTTTTATTTATCACCATTGCCTCCTCGATCTGAATCAAATGTATTTTTCTTTCCACATTGCTGTTCTGGGTAACACGACAGTTTTTTTCTTCTTGAGCATCAGTGTGGTATGGGGAGAAAAGTGTGGGCTATAAAGAGAGAGTGTATGAATTTTGGCCAAATGATCGAAACACTGAGCTCAGGTGCTGGAATGACCTACTTGTTCCCATTTGCTTGGGAATTCTCCCAGTTGGGCACTGAAAGTCCTGTGGCTCTGGAATCCTTTATTCCTGGGAAACACAGAGTTTGGGCACTGTGGTTGCCACCACTACTGAGAGAAAAAGCAGAAAAGCAAAGGGTCATATTCACTAGTTTGTAGGGTTGTTATAAGGGTTAAACAATATAGCACCAATCACTGAGCAGGCAGCTACTGGAGACTGGTTACTCCTCCCTCTGTCCTCAGGTCCTCTGCTGCAAATCCTCCCCCTCAAGTACAATCCACAACCCTCAGACTCTAACCTCTGTGGAGTTTTCCCTAGAGCTACCAGCACCTCGGGTCTCACCTTTTCTGCCTCAGTTCAGAGCCCCACATCACTTTGGTTTAGACTATTGTCTGAGGTTTTCAACTGGTCTCCCCACCTATATTCTCTTTCTCTCCAACACATCTCAGAGAGCACTCCTTCTCAACTGTCAGTCAAACACATTATTTTAGAATTGCACCTCCTTCTAGGACTGTCTTTAACCAACTTACCCAAAACCAAAGTCCTAAATGCTCCATAGGCATGCAGAGCCCTCCCTCAGTCAGAGGTCACCTCATTTAATGTCCAAAATGCCTGCTAGAAGCTTACACTCCGGTCTTAGTGGCATATTTGCTGTTTCCGGAATCGCCTCAGCATTTAAATAAGTGCACGTTTCTAAATTTGCAGAGCTTTGGCTTACCAGCATTTTCAAAGACCAAAAAGACTGACTAAATAAAGGTTGACATGTCTTCCCCAGTCCTCCTTTATATTCTACTTAGTTTGTTTTTCCTTGACCTTGCTTATTCAAGCCTGGCCCTGTTTACCTGCATCCTCAACCTTTGCTTAGCTTGCAAGGCTGGATTGCTGTGTTAGCCAGCCACGTTTACTTTTCTCTCTATCTTGTCTCTTCTAATCAGCTGCTTCACTAGCTGTTGGCTGGCACAAAGAGTGTCGTGCTAAGTGCACATCTGTTCACATCTGGCACACCAAGGGCTCTAGGTCACATTTGTACAGGCAGCGCAGCTGGCTTCACAGCAGTCTGGGGAAAGAAAAAACCAAAGCTCTGTCCTAAAATTTCTCCATGTTTGATCAACCACCGTCATTGGGGCATGGCCAGCTGGCATTCAGCTTGGCACAGGGAACAAAGAATGAAGCAGGTCAGGATCAGGGAGCTGGCCGATGCCAAGACTTTATCTCCTTCTGGTTCCTTCTGGACACGAGCATAAGCTGGTGAGAGAAGCTAGTCAATCTCATTGTCTTGCAGGGTTCCCTCTCTCCCTGTGCAGAGACCAGGCAATGTCAGGCCACCGTTTCTAAGCAGCAACCCTCACAGTCCCCAACTTGGGACCATTAACAAGAGCAGGCCATGTTGTTGCTAATGACAGGCATTTTGATGGGCGTCCCTTACGCTGGCCCCAGGTCTGAAGTAACAGATTGGAGAATGGAACCCAAGGTTCCGAGTCCTGTTGGGAAGGTCAGAGCTTCCCTCTGCTTTACTGGGGGTTGGCTGCAGGGACTGAGAGGCAAGATGGTACCTTGGCAAGTAGCCAGGAAGACAAAGGCCAGTCTAAATGGAATCCAAAATATGGGGCTGCACACAATCTTTGCATATAAAAATGGAAGTGGAAGTTGTTTGTAAATGCTTTTCTGGGACACAGTGTTGAAGGGATCAAATAAGCATCTATTAGGGGGCCTCAACTAGATGTTCTCTAAAGCACCTTTCAATCTTGACAAAATGGTAATTTACTTCATTTTCTATCAATGTATACATCTTGTGCCCCCGCCCCCATTCTATTGTTCTTTAATTTGTGTACAGTAGCACATTCTAACAACCCTTTTCTCTGCTGCTTCTCCCAGAAGGGCCTTTCAATAGGCTGAGGCAGCTGAATTCCATAGACTATGATTCAGCAACAGGAAACAGGGCTTGAAATACCTTCCTTGGACACTGATAATGTCTGACATTTCACTATTAAAGAAGATTTGTGTGGGTTTTTTTAACTTGGAAAGTTTTGGTTTTTGAGTGTTCCTGTCACTGAGTAGGCTTCACACACCAAACCTGGTGAGTTTTTCACTACTTTACCTCCCTAGCTATACCAAAAGATTGAGTACTTGGTGTCAATCAGAGATCAACCTCAATAGATAAGGATGCCATACTCCATCCTCTAGTTTTTTTTTATTTTATAATAAATGCTATTTGAACCACAGACATGGTTCAAAAGCATGACCTTTGTCCTCAAGATCTACTTGAGGCGATAGAATGCTTATGCACTAAAAACTAACCAATTCTTTTAAGTCAAAAGAATAGCATAAGTAAATGATTATATAGAATTCCAGAGCAGAATGAAGAAAGGTCAGAAAATACTTCTAGGAGGAGGTGGAGGATGAAGTGAGTGTTAGTCACATTTAATTAGCATGTGAGAAGCTTCAGATAGGATACATACTCAGGAATTTGGAAGCAGCATGGAAAGAGATCAACTACTTGTTATGACACCAAAAACACAAGCAACCATAACAAAATGAGGTATGTGTGACTACATCAAACTAAAAAGCTTCCCCACAGCAAAGGAAATAACAGAATACAAAAGCAACCTAAGAAATGGAAAAAAGTATTGGCAAACCACATATATGATGAGCATTAATATCCAAATTATATAAGGAACACCTAAAACTCAATAGTAATATCAAAAATAGAAATAGCAAATAGCCTGATTTGCAAACAATCCAAGGACTTAAGTAGATATTTTCCAAAAGATATGCAAATGACCAACAGGTCTATGAAAAGGCCCTCAACATTATGAATCATCAGAGAAATACAAATCAAAACTACAATGAGATTTTACCTCAACCTGCAACAATGGCTATTTAAAGAAGGGGAGAAAGTGCTGGGAAGAATATGGAAGAACCAGAACCCTTGTATACTATTCATAAGGAAAATCATTATGGAGATTCCTCAAAAAAATCAAAATTAGAACATTCATGATTCACCAACTCCACATATGGGCTTATATCCAAAAGAAGTGAAATCAGGGTATCGTAGAGATACTAGCACCCATATTCACATCAACATTATTCACAAAAGCCAAGATATGGAAACAACCTAATGCCTATCAACAGATGAATGGATGAAGAAAATATTGCATATACATACTATGGAAGATTAACCTCAAAAAAGAGAAAGAAATCCTATCCTATGCAACAACATAAACCAGAGGACATTATACTGTGGAATATTAGCCATTCACAAATGGACAAATACTGTGTTATTTCATTTATCTGAAGTATTTAAGATAACCAGAGTGTGTGTGTGTGTGTGTGTGTGTGTGTGTGTGTGTGTGTGTGTGTTGGTGGATGGGGAGATGAAGAGCTGTTGTTCAATGGGTGTGAAGTTTCAGTTATACACAGCTATACAAAATGTAAAACTTCTAGTGATCTTTGTAGAGTATTGTGGCTCTGATTAACAGTACTTTGTTGTGCACTTAAAAGTTTGTTGCCCTGACCGGTTTGGCTCAGTGGATAGAGCGTCAGCCTGCAGACTGAAAGGCCCCAGGTTCAATCCTGGCCAAGGGCATGTACCTTGGTTGCGGGCACATTCCCAGTGGGGGGTGTGCAGGAGGCAGCTGATGGATGTTTCTAACTCTCTATACCTCTCCCTTCCTCACTCTAAAAAAAAATCAATAAAATATATATTTTTAAAAAGTTTGTTAAGAGGGTATACCTCAAGTTGTGTTCTTATCACAATTAAGAATATGAGTTGAGGTTACTATGAGAGTAGATTTAAAAAGTTGTCATCATCAAAAAATTGTAGCTATGTGGGTGATGGATGGTAAATAAACTTACTGTGATAATCGTTTGACAACATATACAGATAGCAAATCATTACATTGTATGCTTTGGACTAATACAATGTTATATGTCAATTATCAATAATAATAAAAGCATAATATGCTAATTAGACCAGATGTCCTTCTGGATGAAGCTGGGACTGTGAGGGAAGCCCGGGTCCCGGGTGCCAGAGGGAAGCCCTAGTCCCAGGTGCCAGAGGGAAGCCGGTGCCGACAGCTGGGGGAAAAAAGGCCTACTCTTGCATGAAATTCGTGCATTGGGCCTCTAGTGTTTCAATAAAACTGTTGCAAAAAGTGTCAATGAAATCTAAATACGAAGCTGAAGGATATGGTGTCCAGGACCAACACCACTATTTCACTGTTTCTAAGGACTACGTTTTGTGTTTATTTTTCATCTAAAAATGGAAATAATGATGCAACCTATTTGCCAAATAATTTGGAGAGACATCAAATAGGCTGAAGTTAAAATATAAGTACTGTAATAAATGTAAAGCACACATGAACTTAGTGGTTAAATATATAATTCCTGGTATCAGATTGTTTTAGTTACTAAATTATTTTAATTGAAATATCACTCACATAGAAAAATTCACAGTCTTAAACGTAGAAATAGGTTAATAAATATCTTCTACATATCCAGAAGAAAAATACAAAGAGCTCATTAGATAAATGAGGGGAAAGTTTTAAACAAACATTTCAAAAATAATGGATGTTTTTAACCTCATTAGTTATAAGTGACATACATATTAAAATGATAAATTGACAAAACTACACAGGCACCAGCATAGCTAAACTGAAAGGCAATATACACCATCAACGTTAGCAAAGATGGAGAGAAATTAGTACTGGCTACCACTGGTGATGAGGATGTCCATGGTTAAAACTACCATGGAAAGCTGTTCAATATAGTTTGCTAAAGTTGGTCGTATGTCCCTCATGAGCCAGCAGTTTAACTCCTAGGAAGTACATACATTTGTGCACTTCCCAAAGACACATAAAATAATATTTATAACAGTAGAAATATTTTAACCCTCAGTGCATCATCAAAAATGTCTATCAACTGTACAGTGAAGTGTGATATATCCATGTAATGTAGCAATGGGCAAACTTTTGCTAAATACAAAAACAGAGAAGAACTTAAAATAAGTAAAATTAACCCCAAGGAAAGAAGCCAGATATAAATTATTGCTCACCATATGGTAACCATCCATGTAAAGTTCAAAAACAGGCAAGATGAATTGACGGTGATAGAAGTCAAAATCCTGCTAATGTTTGGGCAGGGGAAGGAAATGCCTGGGAGAGGGTAGGAGGGATTTTTCTGGGATGCTGTTAATGTTCAATTTTTTTTAATCTGGCTGTCAATTATATGTTGTATGGATTGGTTTACTTTGTGAAAACTCAAACTGGCTTTTAAATCCAAGCTCTGACTTTTATTACCTATGTTCACTTGAGTATATTAACTGAACCTCAGTTTTCCAAATCTCATATACAGAAGGCATGCTATACTATATCATTGCCACTGAAATAGTAAGCGCTCAAGTCGTCATTAGCTTCCTAATTAATCTATATTATTACCTATAAAGTGGGTTAATAAAAGCACTTCACTCTATAGGGTTTTTATGAATAGTCTAAACACAGTTACTGTCACATAATAAATTCTCAAAAATCATAAACTTTTATGATTGTTAATGAAGCCTGAGTTTGTACAATTCCTAGGGATTTCCCAGCAAAGCTTGGCATTTTGAGAAACACAGGTCAAGTGAGGCTTGTCTGAGACACTATGTTTGGAGAGACCAGCTCTAGCAGGGGCCAGCATCCTCCCCTGCCTCCTCTCCCTTCCACACTGCTGTGAGCATGCCCACACTCATGTACACCTCTGATTGTGGGGTGACTCAGGTGGGAAGCATTCACCCTCCAGCCACGAGGGAGCTGTGAAGGGAGAAGATATTAAATACTTACCAGGACCACCTCTTTTGACCTTTATTTTTCTTATAAAGTCTTTGCTGGCCAACCAGGGACTGCACAGGGGATGCCCTGCAAGTGACGATAGAACAGTGGGCTAACTTTAGAATCAGACAGAACTGACTGCATTCCCTGCCATAGCCGCTTACCTCATTATGTTGGTCACGTCATGAAAACTCGCTGAGCCTCATATTGTTTGTCTGTAAAATGAGCTTAGTGATAACAATACTTACTTCTCTGAGCTTTCATGAGAATTTTAAATTAGATGGTATATTTAAATTAGTGCACGGTTCCTGGGATGTATATCCAGTAAATGGTAATTTCTGTTTCTGTTTCCTCATATTCTCAGTCATGACTGTATTAGATTTTCCTAAATTAAGATATAATTCATATGCCATGAAGTTTGATGTTTTAAAGTGTGTAATTCAGTGGTTTTTAGTGTATTCACAAGGTTGTACAATAATCATTACTCTCTAATTCTAGAACATTTTAAACCCACCACTAAGAAAAAATCCCCCAAACCTCTTACATATTAGTGGACACTCTCCCATTCCTCCTCCTTTTCACCCTCTGACAACCATGAATCTACTTTCTATCTTTATAGATTTGCCTGTTTGGGACATTTCATAGAAATAGATTCATGCACTGCTTACTATGTGGCTTCTTTCACAAAGTACAATGTCTTCAAGGTTCATCCACATGCCAGTACTTCATTCTTTGTTAATGGTGGAATAATATTACATTATATGAATAAATCATGTTTTCCTTATTCCTGATTATATTCTTAGGAACATTTAAAATTAGTTTAGGAGAATGAAGTCAATTAATTTTTTAAATTAGTTTTTTTAATTTATTTTAAGATCATATTAAATGTATCAGGATGACATCTACTCTAATAAAAGAGTAATATTGAAATTAATTGTTTCTCTGGGATGCCTAAGCCACGCCCACCAGCCAAGCCACACCCATTGGCCAATCAGAGCGGCTGGATGAAAATTAGCTCAGCCAAGATGGAGGCAGGCAGCCATGGGGTCAGGTGCAGCAGGCTGTGGGGTGGGAGGGGCGGCTTGGCCAGCCTGTAAACTGCCATCAGCCCCTCACCCAGGCTGGCCAAGCATGCCAGCAGGTAGACATCCCCCGAGGGGTCCCAGACTGTGAGAGGGTACAGGCCGGGCTGAGGGGCCCCCCACCCCGAGTGCACAATATATTGTACACCAGGCTCCTAGTTAGTTAATAAAGTTATATAGATTCCATGTATATAACTCCCTAATGATTAAAAATCACAGATAACTGCTAATGTTCAGATTCTCAAGATAGAGGATTGCATTAGACCTAACATTGAAATATGCTATTGCATATTACTTAAGACCACAGACTCTGGAGTCAGATGCCTGCATTAAAGCAAGCTTCGCCACTTCTGATCAGCACAATTGTCAGCAAATAATATAATTTTCTTCTGCTCAATCTCCTCATCTGTGAAATGGAAATAATAAGACCTCTTATGTAGGTTTATTATGAAGATAATTTTAGACCTTTTCTTAGTTCAGTATTGCACTGGTGTTTCCTCACTTTCATTTTTCTGAGAAATAGTGGCCTGCTCAGATTTTCTGGGAATCATTCCCCTCCACCTCATTGAAAAAGGGCCTCCCCGTTCACCTCAATTGTTTGCTGGTACCATTTGACCAGCACACATACATACCAGTGCCACGTATCATATGCTAACATGTGAGCATTAAAAAAAATCAGTTTTTTTAGGATTACTATACCTTGGACCATTCTAACAAATCTGGATGGACTTGGATCTTAAATATTGATTAACATGCCTTCATTGGCTCTATTTTGCTTTCAAACAATTAAAATAAATAAAACTAGAGTAGCCCAAGTAGCCCAAGAAGATAATAAATGATATATAAACAAGCTAGGGTAATGACCAAATATCTCTGTCTCTACCTCTATCTCTGTTTCTATTTCTATCCCTATCTCTGTCTCTATCTCTACCTAATCTATTTCTATATCTATCCATTCACTTATTTTTCTGCCACCACAGCTTAAATTGGAACCAGTCATCAGAATCTGCTAAAATCTATTGAAAATGTCATAAAGCAGGAGTGCAAACGTTGTGTAGAAGTCCTTGTACATCATTGATTTTCAATTGGGTCCCATCCATTTCCTTCCTTTCCAGCAGCTTGTTCTATTGGTCTGGATCACCAGACAGGCAGTAGGTGTCCTGAAGATCCATTGACTGCAATCAGCCATAGAAGAAAGAGTCACCTGTTAAATTTAGATTTCTTGAATCTGCCAAGAGTCTGACACAATGATAAACAGCCACCATTTCTAGTAAAGGTTGGGGAAGCTCACTCAGTCACTGTTAATTGCTTTGTGGTACTGAACCATAGAAATGGCAGCAAATCTGTCCACAGCAATACCCTAGCATGGGGAGATGGTCACCCATCTTCATGACATTAAGGCCATTTCATCCATATCCAGAGTGCTGGCTAATTGGCCACTCCCAGTTTTAGAATGCAGCTTTTTTAGTAGCTGAGGGTCTGTGGGAACTTCCTGGAAAAATCGCTTACAAAGAGAATTTATTTTCTTCCTCACTATTGTTTGAGTCCTATTGAGAGGGGAGGAACTAGGGTTATTTTTTTCTAACCTTCAGGGTTTTATTTGTTGTTGTTGTTGTTGTTGTTGTTGTTGTTGTTGTTGTTGTTTTACACTATCTATGCTCTCCCCAATGAGAAGAAACAGCAATGTATTTCATCAGATGTCAAGTCTCTGCTGGGGCCTTACTGGCTAGTAGGTATGAAGGCTCATTGCCATTAAAATATCCCCAAATGCTCATTCTCTCTCTGTCTCTGTCTTCTCCTTATCCCCCTGTCTCTCTTTCTTGTCTCTTTGTCTCTGTCTTTCTCTGTCTCTATTTCTCTCTTCTTCCTACCTTGTAAGGACTACAACTACATTTGGAAGATAAAAGACCTGAGATTGGATTGTGGAGGGTAAAAGAGAGGAATAGCAAGTGCTGGCCAAAAACAGCTCTCCATATGTCTAAGTCTTGCCTATTAGGAATTTTGTGGTCAGAGATCCATGTAAAAATAAAGTGTTATGTTGTCCATTTGAAAATATTTCATACATAGATATTCTTTAAGAGCTTTATTATGAAGGATTTCTGTGGTGTCAGAAAATACTAAATTATTTCCAAGTTATTCAGCACAAAACCATTAAATGGCACCACTGCCACCTCACAATCTCACCATTTACCCTTATTTCTAAAAGCAGCCTCTGGAGAAATATCACTATGACATTTTACAGTGAGAGATTTTGTAATTTTCTTTAATAGAGATTTAAAAAGCTTGTGCCAGAAGAAAATATGAATGTAGTAAAAAAACTAAAAAGGTAAAATAATAATACAATGGAGAAAAAATACTGAGCACCTACTTTATTTAGTCATTGTTCTAGAAACTGGGGTAATAATAGTAAACACAACTAATAATCACCGCTTTCACAGGGCTCACATTTTGGTGAGGTAGACAGGTAAGCCATTAAGTAAGTAAAATAGCAGTTTAGATGGTAAGGACTATGGAGAAAAGTTAAGTGGAGAAAGGGGCTAGGACATTTGGGTTGAGAGAATTGGACTTTTTGGACAGGATTTTAAGGAAAGGCCTCAATCCAAAGATGACATTGGGGAGACAGCAAAATGGCGGCATAAGGTAAACACCGTAAATGCAGCCATGAACAACTATTTCAGAAAAACCATGAAAAGAACACACGGACACCACTCGCACCCACAGGAAGGCTGGCTGAGTGAAAATCCTACAACTAGAAAAGAGTCTGAGACTCAAAGGAGTGGCGGAAGCAAAGTACAGAGGTACGGAGGCGCGCGCACGGGGCTCGGGGAAAGGGCTGGTGCCGGAGGTCGCGGTTCTTTTCCAAAACGGAGAGAGCCACAAGTTCCCAGCGGCTCTGAACTCCAGTTCCAGGTGAGTTTCTGAGGACCCAGACACCCAGAGGAGGGGGACTGACTGGCACCGGGAGGAAATCCAAAGTGGGTTTCTCTCAGCATTGCTTGCAGCAATTACCATGGGACACGGGGACCCCGTGTCTCTTAAGGCAGGGCTGAGAAGCGCCATAGCTATTTGCTCTGCCCTGCCCTGCAAACTCCCCGAGGCCTCGCCCCTCCCAAGCTGCATCAGAGGCTTTTGCATATAAAAGACTGAGTAGCCTAAGGCAAAGGCTAACTCAACACCTCCTTAAAGATACAGGAGCCAGCCCCACCCAGTGGCCAGAGTGGGACTAACCTAAACAAAACAGATCCACAAGGAACACACTCGGGGCAGATGCAGTGAGCATAAAAGCCCCACTGAAACAACTCT
>PVJC01002175.1:0-55519 GCA_004026665.1 Murina feae | reverse complement strand
TAGCACAGAATTTCTCCCACTGTAGACACAGCTAACTCTCATAACCAAGTTGCTTAGAGATCAATTCCTCGCAGTGAGCGCCTAACTCAGAAAGGGAAGCAGCCAAAATGTGGAGACAAAAAAACAGGTCACAAATGACAGAGATGGAGGAAAGAAAACGACAGGATATAGAGTTCAAAACCACGGTTATTAGGTTTTTCAAGAAATTTCTAGAGACTGCTGATAAATTTAGTGAGACCGCCGATAAATTTAGTCAGCCCCTCAATGAATCTAATGAGACCCTCAAGGATATGATAAAAGGCCAACTAGAAATTAAGCGTACACTGACTGAAATAAAGAATATTATACAGACATCCAACAGCAGACGAGAGGATCGCAAGAAGCAAGTCAAAGATATGAAATATGAAGAGGCAAAAACCACCCAGCGGGACAAGCAAAAAGAAAAAAGAAAAGAAGAAAAAAGAAAAAGGATCACAAAGTATGAAGATAGTGTAAGGAGTCTCTGGGACAACTTCAAGCACACAAACATCAGAATTATAGGGGTTCCAGAAGAAGAGAAAGAGCAAGATATTGAAAACCTATTTGAAGAAATAATGACAGAAAACTTCCCTCACCTGGTGAAAGAAATAAACTTCCAAGTCCAGGAAGCACAGAGAACTCCAAACAAAAGGAACTGAAGGAGGACCACACCAAGACATATCATAATTAAAATGTCAAGAGCAAAAGACAAGGAGAGAATCTTAAAAGCTGTAAGAGAAAAGCAGTTAGTTACCTACAAGGGGGCACCCATGCGACTGTCAGCTGATTTCTCAACAGAAACTTTGCAGGCCAGAAGGGAGTGGCAAGAAATATTCAATGTGATGAATAGCAAGAACCTTCAGCCAAAATTACTTTACCCAGCCAAGCTATTGTTCAGAATTGAGGGTCGGATAAAGAGCTTCACAGACAAGAAAAAGCTAAAATAGTTCATCACCACCGAACCAGTATTATATGAAATGCTGAAAGGTATCCTTTGAGAATGAGGAAGAAGAAAAAGGAAAGTAAAAATTATGAACAACAAATATATATCAACGAGTTAATCTAAGAATCAAGTGAATAAAAAATATGATGAACAGAATAAACTGGTGAATAGAATAGAATCAGAGGCATAGAGTGGAGTGCATGGACAATTTTCGGGGGTTAAGGGTGTTGGGGGTGCGTGAAGAGAATGGACAATAATTGTACACCTATGGATGAGGACAGTGGGGGGGAAAGGACAGAAGTTGGGGTGGGAAATGGGAGGAGGGGAGCTATGGGGGAAAAAAGAGGAACAATTGTAATAATCTGAACAATAAAGATAAATTTTAAAAAAAACACAAAAAAACAAAAAACAAAGATGACATTGGAATAAAGTCCTAAAGGAAGGAAGAGGAGAGGCACAGGACATCTGTGGCAGAGGTAATGGCCTGCAGACAGGAGTGCTCCTGGCATGTCTGGGGAATTTCATTTGGCATGGCCACAATAGAGAAACACAGAGGATGGAGTTAGAAAACAGGTTAGATTGTAGAGGGGAGTGGAGGCACAATCTAGTTCACATCTTTTCCATCCAACTTTATTGCAGTCTATCTCATACACAACAAAATGCACATATTTTAGATCCACAATTCTGCAAGTTGTGACAAATGTGTGCATTCATGTAACCTCCAGCATAATCATGACTTGAAACATTTCCATCGTACCCAGAATGTCTCTTCTGCCCACTCCCCCCATAGCAGGTTATTCTGATGTGGTGTCCGTCACAGTAGTTGTGCCTTTTCTAGAATGTACCCGTCAGTATAGGGTGTGGATGAACATCGAATGTGTCGTGTGGAGTGGTACTTCCTGGGAAACGAGGCCAAAGTCTGTGTATCCACTCACCTGTTGATGGACCTTGCACTGTTTCTGCTGTGGGGAAATTAGGATTAAAAACGCCATGAGCATTTAACATAAAATTTTTGTGGAGACATATATTTTAATTTTTCTCCGGAAAATACTTAGAAGTGGTGCTGTATGGTATGTTACGTATGTGTTTAACTTAGATAGGAAACAGGATTTCTTGCAAAAGGGATGCACCATTTTGAATTCCCATGAGCAGTGGATAAAAATTTCAGCTGCTCCGCATCCTTAGGAATATTTGATGTTGTCAGTGTTTATACTGTAGCCATTCTAGTGAGTGTCTAGTGATGTACATTTCTATGATGACTAACAATGTTAAAACGTTTTATCTGTTGGTATATTTGCTTTTTTGAAGAGTGTGTTCAGATACTTTTATATTATTTTTTAATGATTATCTTTTTTAATAAAATTGTAAGTGTTGCTTTTCTATACATATTCACGATATTAGTCATTGGACAGTGCGTGTACCTCATTTTCATGTCCTTAATTATATCTTTTGAATAAGTTTTAATTATAATAAAGTCTGATTTATCAATGCTTTTATGGTTTGTGCATTTTGCCTTATCTATAAGTATTTTTTGAAATATTATAAGTTGGAAAGATTGTCTTCTAAAAGCTAGTAATACTAGTGATAATATTTAGATCTATGTTTTACTTCAATTGTTTTTATTTTGTTTTGTTTTGTACATGATATGAGGTAAGGGTTAATTTAAGATTTATTTTTTTCCATATGAATATCCAACAGTTTGAGCGGTATTTGCTGAAAATAATATACTTTATTGAAATGCTTCAGCAATTTTTAGAAAATCACTTGACTATATATGTGTATGTTTCTGTCCTGTTCCAATCTCTATGTCTGTGGTTATGGGAATGTCACACAGTTTTATTTATTGTAATTTAAGTAAAAACCTTAAAATATGGTAGTGTTAAGTCTTAAAATCTTGTTCATCTTCTATTATTTGAGCTATCTATGTCTTTAATTTCTAATGTAAATATTTAAATTAGTTTGTCAATTTTTCCAAAAAGCCCTGATGAGATTTTAATTGAGATTGCATGAAAATTACAGTTAAATTTGTGATGCCTTAGTAGTGTTGAGTCTTTCAGTCCATTAATATTGTATATCTTTATTAAAATCCACTTTATATTCTCTTAGAAATGTTTCATAGTTTTTATTATATGGGTCTTGTACATGTTTAATTAAATAGATTCCAAATTATTTAAAATTTTACATGGTTTTGCAAAACAGTTATTTTTCTCAATTGCAATTTTTTTTACTAGTGTATAGAAATACTTCTGATGATAGATGCTGACTTTGTATTCTGCTGTTTGATCAAATCCATTCATAGTTCTAGTAGCTTTTAATCATTTTTCTTTTTCTTATTGCTCAGGTTCAGACTGCTGATACATGCTGAATAGAAGTGGTAAGAACACACATTTTATATATATTATAAATCTCATAAAAACTATTAATTTTGCTTTAAAATTAATTATATTTAAAAATAAGCTAAATATCTTTTTATTTAACATTCAGTGCTTTTGACTCCTTTTTATAGTTCCATTTTCCCATCTGATTACCTTTCTCTTCTGTCTTAGGAACTACCTGTAACAATTCTTTCAGAATATATTTGCTGCTTGCAAATTTTCGTGGCTTTTGTTGAAAGAAGTATTTGTTTTTCATAAGATATGGAGTTCTAGGTCACTTTTTGTTTTCTTTCGGGCCTTTAAAGATACCATTGCTCTGTCTCTGGATTCCACAATTTTTCAGATATTCTTATTTTTGTTTTATTATTAATGTGTCTTTTTTTCCTTTGTCATTCTTGAAAATTTTTTCTTCACAGGTTTTCAACATTTTTAACACATATTTTTATTGATTGCAAAAAGGAAGGGAAAGGGAAAGAGAGATAGAAACATCAATGATGAGAGAGAATCATTGATTGGCTGCCTCCTCCACACACCCGCTGGGGATTGAGCCTGCAACCCACAACCTGGGCATATGCTCTGACCAGGAGTGGAACCATGACCTCGTGGTTCATAGGTTGACGCTCAACCACTGAACCATGCTGGTGGGGCTGGTTTTCAACAATTTGATTGTGATCTGCCTTGTTATGGTTCTCTGTTTTTCAGGAGAGAACCTGGTTGTTTTGTTTTATTTGTGTTTATTTGTTTTTTGAGATTCATGAATTTGTTATTTAACCGAATATGAAATGAACTAATTATTTCCTTCGTCATTTTGTTCTCCTTCCTATTTCTTTAACCTTATTGAATTTTAACTGCCATGCTTGGTACTGTTCTGTGGAATATTGATGCTATTAATTTTTTTTCAACCTTTTAGCTCTTTGTGCTTTAGTTGAGATAGTTTGTTTATCTTTCTCTGTCTTTTAATTCACTGATTTGTCTTCTGTTGTTAAGTCATATTGATATTTCATTTCAGGTAATGATTCTTTATTATATCTACATTTTTATTTAACTCCTTGAGTATATGTGTAAAATTTGTATTAGCTAATTAAGAGTTCTTGTCTTTAAAATTCCATCATTTCTTGCCATTCTGAGTCTTTGTTGTTGACTATTTCTACCCCCACTCCCCCCCCAATCTGGTGTAACTTTTTCCTGCTTATTTTCATATCTAGTAAATTTTGACTGCCTGCCAAACATTGTAAATATTACATTGCTGAGGAAATGTAACACACATTACTTAATGGCTGACCTGTCTACACACAGGAATGTGTAACACACATTCTGTTGTGTGTGTGTTTGTTTTTTTTAATATGCCGAATGTAGTTTGATGCAGTGGCTAATTTATTTGTGGATCAACTTGATAATTTTGAAGCTTTTAGAGCAGTCATTACTCTACAGCTAAGTGTGACCTTCTTGGGGGACTTTACTGAATGGCCTTCGTATTCTCTGAATTTTCTCCATTCAAGCTGGTGGGATATTAAATAACTCCTAGCCGTGTATGAGCTTAGAGATTTTTTATGCTTATAGCTCTCGGGTTCCTTTTCTGGCAGTTGCTCTTATCCTGTGACTTTCTGGTATTTAATTCTCTATCTATTCAGGTACTAGTCAGCCAAGACTCAAAGAGTCGTCTAGACTGAGTTTTGCTTTGCTTAGCTTTCTCCAAATTCTTTCCTGAAAATTCCAGCCATTTCAGTCTCCCTGAATTCTGATCTCTGTCTCCTCAACTCAGTGGACTTAGCAGACTTAGCTTGCATATTGCCAAGAAAATATCCTCCATTCAGAAAGTAGGGATGATCATAGATCATACCTTATTAGTTTTTCTTCCCAGATGTCATAATCTATATCACTTATTTGTCCAACATCTGAGAAAAAGGTTGTTTCATATCTTTTGCCTGGTTCCCTGGTAGTTTAGAGCAGAAGGGAAAATCCAATAGCAGTTACTCCCTCATAGGTCAAAGTAGGAATCCCTCAATCTATTTCAGACTTTACCACAGGGAGAGTCATTTGAACCCCCTAGGATTTAGCATTGACATTTGTAGAGTATGATTGATGGCTTTAATGTTCCCATCCTGTCCTGACACGATGTTTTCATAACTCCTTCCCATGGCTCAATGCACAAAACAGAAAAGAAACGTGATGAGCAAGGTAGTAAAGTCACTCTCAACTTAGTTGATTTTCAAGTAGAGATATTCCATATTGTATGTGTATGTGTCTGGGGGAGTGTGGGGAGGAGGTGGGGATGCTGCTAGAGAAAGCAGGAGACCACGAGTCCGTTAGTCCATGGATATGAATAAGTAAGGCAGTGTTGAAGTTTTTGACAATTTGGAGAGAAATACATTATAATGCATAGGTATAAACTTAATGACCTTCAAATACTGGTTACGTTTGTCAAACCCATTACTCTAAGACTTCCCAAGGAATATTAAGGGAGTCCTATAGACTGTGCTCTTGTTATGTTCTATCCTCAACTGGACAGCCAACATCACTTCATGTCACACAGCAGTACAGTGTTGGCATGTACAAAAGTGAACAGAACATAAAAAACATATGAGGATGTGTGAAACCTCCTCCTAGTTTTGCTCAAAATTAGCTATTATCCTAGACAAGCTAACCAGTTCACTTTCTAACAGTTTCTCCATCTGTGTAAAATACATAAAATTACCTTCTTTATTTAACTTCTAATTGTTCACTTTTAAAAATGATAAGAATAAATTAACTCTTATAAGTTATAGAGGAATGTATAAAATACAGTATTAGAAATATGACAAATATATGTATGTACTCTTTAAAATCTGTATGTCTAATCTGTTAATAATTATTCTATTTTGGAATGTTTCTCTGGATCTTCAAATGTGTATCTGCAAATTCCAAGGAAATAACTGTGTTTCCTGAAAATATCATGTTGAGATGCTGAGTCTAAAACTTGACCATATAACTGGAACACAAAAGTGCACATGTGCGTGTCTGTGTGTGTGTATTGCATGGGTACATGTATGTATATTTCCTGAAGCAGATTAGGTGAGCTTCCAAGAAAAGAAATCTTGATGAAAATCAGAAAATTCTCTAAAAATAGTAAAATTATTAGGTACAAAATAAGGTAAAAATATATTTAGAGTTAATCTAAAAATAGAGCTACTTGCTTTAAAAGAGCTCTGTTGCAACAGAAATATCCTGGGTAAATTAGTGGATGATTTTTAACTATCTTGATTTTCTATGTGTTTGGTAGGGAAAATACAAAGTGAAACTTAGAGAGTATCGGGTATTCGCTTTTCATGATTTAAGTCCCCCCCACCCCCTACACAAATATATTACAGTGAGGAAAAAGGAGAATCTCTTCCCCTGGACTCTGTGTATGACCACTGGATTGGGAAGAGTATGGTCAGCATAGTGTGACAGGGGAAAGGCAAAACAAGCGTCACTAGAACTGAGTCAGATGCCAGCTCTGCCACTTAATGTTGTGATTGCAGTCAGCATAGCCTCTGCTTCTGGATTAATTGTCTCATCTGGAAATTGGAAAAGATGTTCTAGATCAAACATGTCAAACTCGCAGCCAAACGAGGTATGCGGTCCACTGGCCGCAAGTTTGTCATACTTGTATGGTTCAAGGACCTGTTTAAGAACCTGCCATACCCAAGCCAAACTTCCTAGGGGAGTCCTAGGAAAACACCCCAAAAATCTACCCCAGGGCATCTAACATTCTGAGATACTGGTTTTTTCATCTGGATTTAACACTGATGATGCAGACACCTTTGAAGTTCAAGTATACTAGGCATGCCCAAACAGTACTGCTTACACTTTAATGAGTATGTGTTAATCAGACCCCTTTACTTTAGGGTAAAGAATATAGAGCGCCGCAATTACTATGTGACCTCCAGGTTAAAAGAAATTTGTGATGTCCTGTCTCTCTACATATAGATTCTAAAATCCTGGGTTTGTATATCACTGGATTTGCATTCACAGAGTTGGTCTGAATGGACTCGTGTGACATTCTTGAGTAGATGCTCTCATGGGGGAAAATGTGGTTTGGGTAGTAGGGACCTTTGATAGAATGGCTGTTATGGAATAGGGGTATACAGAGCAATTGTCAAGATGGGACAGGTGAAGCTGTTTCTGGGATCAAATCAGTTCAGACAGTGCAATGCTTAGGATAGCACTAGATCTGTAGTTACGATGCTTTACTGAACGGTAGGGAAGAACCCTACAGTAGGACCCTGAGCAGTTATAATTAGATATATATTTAGATATCAGTTACATGTAATATGTTTAATAAAAAGTTAAACGTATGTTGCAAATTATATTGCCATTATACTGTGACTCTGATTCATATGTCTAACTCATGGTAGGTTATTAAAAATATACATCTGCTGAATAAAACAAAAAGCATAGCAGGCTTGCTGGTCAGCTCAAAGTTACAATCTATAGGTGTAGAGGGGACTTTCCTGTTAATTTTCACATCTTGAATACTTGTAGTTTGTAACACCCCATTGAGTAGTTGAGTAATTGAAGAAGGTCGAGTTCTCTAGTCAATAACAGGTTAAAAAAATCTTCAAAATATATTAAACATTTGACCATCTCACAATCATTTCTACAGCTTCTGTTCTGATCTATACCGCCCATCACTGTGGCTAGTCTGGATTAAGGTGATATATTGCAAGTGTCCCCCAAACAGTCTCTTTGGTCTTTTCACAGCAGCCAGTGACCAATTAAAACAAAAATCAGATTATATGACACCCTTCCCAAAATCCTCCGATGGTTTCCCTTTCCATTCCAAGGAAAAGCTAACAGCCCAAGGCCAGGCATAATCTGACTGTCAGTTTCTCTGACCTCCTCTCCAACCTCTCTGGACTTGGCCACTCTAGGCAGGATGAGTCTGCCCTGCTTGCTGCCCCTCAAGCATACTAGACACATAGCATCCCTTACACCTGCTCTCTCTCTGCCTGGAATGCTCTTCCCCTGGGTTAATTTACTTTCATTCATCTCTGTGGGGTCTTAATTTGCCCCACTCAGGTATTCTCTGACCACCCACTTAGAATTGCCAAGTTCACAACACTCCTGATACCCTTCCCTGCTTCATTTTTCCCTGTAGCATCCATTGCCTTTTAAAACATATATTTTATACAGTTTTCTAAATTGTTGGTCTCCCTCTTCACTCTCCCAATAGACTATAAACTGTATAAGAATGTGCATGTTTGTCTATTTTAACTGGGCTGGCGGACGCCCTGGTACTAGTAAGCTGCCTAGCCTATGAATGATACATGATATGTATACAGTATATTGAATAAACAGGTCAATGAGAAGGAAAAGGGAAGGGGCAGGAGGAGGAAGAAATGAGGAACAACTATTGCCTGGAAGTTGCATTTTGAATTACCCTAAGAGGAGTAAGCTTTGCCTGGGAACACAAATTGAAACACTTATTGGGCCAATGCCCTGCGCTGGTGCAGCCAGTGCCTCAAGTCAGGGGTTAAGTGAGTTGCTGGAGATTGCGCCTAGATTTAGTGAGAGCTGGGCCTAGAGCCAGCGCGCATGCTCATTTACTTCCAGGCCTCCCCACCCCTCCACCCCACAGGTGCACTGTCTTAACCATGAACAGTTGTTAGCCAGCTTTAGGAATTTTTCCTTTTATCCCAAGTTTGCATCTTAGAGATAGAAAGTTATAGAGAATGTAGGTTACAGCCCTAGCTGGTTTGGCTTCGTGGATTGAGCATCGGCCTATGGACAGAAGGGTCCCAGATTCCATTCGTGTGCAGGAGGCAGCCAATCCATGATTCTCTCTCATCATCGATATTTCTATCTCTCTCGTCCTCTCCCTTCCTCTCTGAAATCAATAAAAAATATATTTAAAAAAAACAGGAGGAAAATGTAGGTTACAGAGGTGTAAGAGCATAGAGTAATAGTTAAAGCAAAATCTTTCATGCACACATTTAACTCTTTGTTCCTTAGGATCAAAGGAGCCTTTTTATGCCCTCTCCCTGTTAGTAACCACATTCACAGGGAGGTGACAGACAATTCAGCCAGGGCAGATCATGTTTTCACAACTGTAATGTGCTAATCAGGATACAAAGTTAGTTTAAGACACAGGTCTTAGTATTTTTTATTTGCTTATTTTGTTTGATATTAATCCTCACCTCCTCACCTGAAGATATTTTTCCCATTGCTTTTCAGAGAGTGGAAGGCAGAGAAGAGGAGGATGAGGAGGAGAAGGAGGAGGAGGAGGAGGAGGAGGAGGAGGAGGAGGAGGAGGGGGAGGGGAGGGGGAGAGAGAGAGAGAGAGAGAGAGAGAGAGAGAGAGAGAGAGATGAGAGAGACACATCAATTGGTTGCCTTCCACACATGCCGACAGTTGCCCCTACCAGGGCTAGAATGGAACCTACAACTCAGATATCTGAATGAAACCTGTGACCCTTTGGTCTGCAGGGTGATGCTCTAACCACTTAGCAGCACCAGCTAGGGCATGTTTCTTGGTCTTATTATCTCATTGGTGAAGTAAAAATAAAGAATTTGGAAATAAATTATGCCTTCATTTTTTACAACCCTCATACAAAATATTCTAGCATGTAATATGTATTTTGTCAAAAAATATTTTTAGATTGAATACTATTCTGAGGAATGGGGTGGCAGAGCGAACTCTCTGTGTTCATGTTCTCTAGAGAGGGAGTAGGGGAAGAAAGTGAAAATAACATATTTTTAGGACCATCAATTATTAATGATTAAAGGGACCTTGAAGTTCCCCTCTCCCCCCACCAACCCTGCAATAGAAACATGTAACAACTCACCTATTATCACACATTATATCACTACATTGGGGTTGGAACCCAAATCATGGGATTCTCAACTTGGAACCATTTCCCTGTTTTGTGGTATTTCCATACACTATGCTGCATTTATTAAAAAAAATCAAAATTTAATGTTATATTCAAATAAAATTGGGAAGTGCCAGAGAGAAGAGTTAAGTATGTCTTTTCAGTGATACAAGGGTACATTTCCAACCTAAAGAAATCAAGAGATAGAAAAGAGTACATTAGTCAAGATAACCTATCCAGGTTGTTTGAGTCCAGAAACTCTCCTCTTCTCATTAACTATATTGCCTCTAGACCTAGAATTTACAATTTCCAGACATGGATATTTCATTGGGGATAGTTTGATTGAAACATCTCATAAAGGGTAGATTGAGTGGCTTCGAAATCAGATGGGAACATCTGGTCCTTCCAAAAACTACTACTCTATCACTGGCGTTTTGCCAAGGAGGAGATTGAGTCTCCTGGTATTACAGAACTACCCAGATCTGTCTGACTCCAAAGCTCAGCCCCCATTAAAAGAAGATACACTGAAGAACGGGAAACCTACATAGAGAGCAGGGATGCTGGAATCGCCAAATGCACCCTTCACCTTCTGACTGAGGCCCTACTTTATAGAGGCTTCCACAGTCAGGCAGGCAGGCAGGCAGGTAGCTGGAGTGCCCAGCATATACTAAGTTCTCAATGAATGTTTATCAAAATTGAATTATGGTGTAATTGTGTAACTATTATCATAATTGTTTATAATAACATAATAATAACTTATGCTATTAAATAACTTTCTCATAATCTCAGAATATTATCTCTAGAACCTAAAATGTGTTACTATTATTTATTTGTATATTTATCCCTCTTCCTAAATTTGCAGATGATTAAGAAGAGACAGAAGGTATCATTTCTCTATAAATCTGCTACTAGTATATTCACTCCTGTAGCCAACAGTTAAGGGGGAAATGAATTCATGTCTCCAAGAGAGACTCAGGGCAAATATTAATGTTAGAAAACTGAGGCTCCGAGAGATTAGTTACTTTTCTGCCAACCCAGTAAGTAATGAAGCTGGTATTTGAATTAGAGTTCTCATTGATTAATGTAATCTATTATTTGTATTCCACATTCCAGAGTGCTGTATATTACCTCTCTACTAGAAATGAGAGCACTTCTCTCTCTTGTTCCTACCTGGCCATTCCAACTTCCATTCACCTGGATGATTTTTAAAATATGCCTGGGCACTCTGTCACATTTAATCCCTTCTCTTTCCCCTTCCCAAGTCTCTCAGGTCAAAGATTTTGCAAAGTTCCTATAACTGTCAGATAAGTAAAACCACAATGCTCATAATAACCAGGCAAAATTCTGTGTAATTAGTGTCCCCTCTCCTTTATGATGCCAAATAAATACCTGCTCCTGTCTCAGCCTGGGAAAAAGCTAGCTTGGAAATGTAACTGCTTTGTTGCTCTCTGTGTAATTAACTACCATTAAAAGCCACTAATTAGATCGTAAGTTTTAAATAAGTTGCCCTAATTACCTTTGGTACATGGTGCATTGAGTCGGGAGGGCAAGTCCTTCAGAGCCAAGAAAACTTGGCTCTGTCGCTAAGAAAATTAACGGGGCTATTGGGTTCCTTCCTTCCTTTCCTTTTTTCCCCATTCATAAAGGGAGAAATGAGAACATAGGGAATGGGACGGATAGAGGCCTGGCGGAGGCTTGTGGGTGAAAGGTATGCACCCAGGCACAGCCAACCAGGCAGTATCTCATGCTGTCTCGCTGCAAACTGCTCACTTGCGTGCAAGATGGAGTGGTAACAAACTTTGTCTTAGAACAGTCCTGCCGCATACTAAGTACATATGAGGTATTGAATAAACGATGGGCTGAATAAATGGGTGAATAGGAAAATACATTACAGACAACATGTGTGATAGTTAAGGACCTCGGTTTTGAAATAAAAGCAATGTGTAGGTTTTAATTCTACCACAGATGATTACTAGCTTAGTTAAGGGAACTCTCTGATACTATGCTTTCTCATTTTTAGTGGGGGAGATACCGATTCCTACAACCCAACTTGTGGTAAATCAAAAATGATACTTTCCATATACTAAATTCTCCAGACATCTTAGCAGTGATGATGATGATGACAATGACAAAGAGGATGATATAAAATGTGCAGTTTAGAAGCATTCCAATGAGCTACGTTACTGAAGCTATTATGTGCTCCTTTTTTATTTTTTGTCCCAACACACTTTATTAGGCCTTTCCCAATATAATCTCAATATCAGAATTCATTCACAAGCAGAAACAATCTGCTTCAGAACATTTGTTAGGCCATTGGTTAGTCCTATAGCAATTAAAGAAGAAAATACCATCCTTACTCTAACCAGCACATAATTCAAAGAAGCTACAGGTGTCCAAACAAAGGCCATTTGCTCTATAATAAAGGCCTTTACAAAGTATAAGGAGGAAGGAAGCACAGAAGGACGTCACAGAATAGGTAATATCAAATAATAGGTAGCCATTTATTGATTCAATTGAATCTTAATAAAAGTATCTAATATATAACCACAGTCGCAAGGAGCTCTAATAACGATAATGATAATAGTAAGAACAATAGCTAACATTAATTGAGCAAGTATTACTTGCCAGAATCTAAGTGTTTTGTGGATATTAGTTGATTGATACTTATAAGAAATTTGAAAGTAGAGACAAGAAGATGAAGATTCATGGTGATTTTAATATGTGACCATATTTGCATATGAACGTTTGAAAATAGCAAAGCCAGTATTCAAATTCAGATTCTGCTTACGAAACAGTTCTTAGATCCTGCACAACTACTACCATGGTTAGTAAGGGAGTGGGTTGGGGTTTCTTTTACTTTTGATCTGAACATCAGGAGAGTCACTGTCGCTCTGGGTATGTCCCCATCAGTTTCTCACTCTGGGAAGAAGTATCCTAGGCCCATGAAAGTCAGTGAAGGACTCGCTGTCCTCTCAGGAGGCTTCCCACTGCACACTTTTCTACCGGATTTTTCCTCCTGCTCTAGTATTGTGTGTGCATGCCAAGCCTTCACAGGCATTTAAGGTTTCTCTGAAGCCAAGACAAGTCTCACACCTTCAAAATCACCTGGCAAGAGCCTCAGCTTGGGCTCCATGTGACTGACTGTTCAGTTCAAATATTCAGTAGAGACATGATAGGGTCTCTGAGACTATATTTGCATTTCCCATGGGACATAATGTAATTGCCTCAGATGGAATCAGATATCCGCTCTCAGCCCTGGGGGTTGGTGTACTTGTGTAATTCCTTCCCCTGGAGTGTAAGCTAAAACTAGTTCCTGCCTCTAATAAATAGCCCATTGGGTAGATAGTACACCTGGGCATTGCCACTTTGGCAGGTTTTGGTCCTTTGCAAAGGAATCCTGGGAAAGACAAGAGTTTTTTTTTTTCTAGCTAGATTAGTTTTAAAACCTAGTTATATATCTAATTTCTGTTCACTCACTTATTCAACATATATCAATGCGAGTATACTATGAGTAAGGCAATAAGCTAAGTGCCAGTGATTTACAGATGAAAAGGCACTCTTCTACTTTCAACATATAATTGGGTGCATACTGTAAGTTGTGATTGTTGTGCCCAGATTTCCAGTATAGGAGGTTCAGGAAACTCAATATGATCAAGTGTGGGGCTTGGGCCAGAAAGGTTTTATAAAGGAAATACTACGCTAATCCTGAAATGACAAAACATAGCTATCAGACAGAAAATGCTTCCAGGAGGAAATTTTGAACCGTGAAAGAAGCTTATGTGCAAAAGATGTTAGCTGATCATTGGTTTTAAAAATACTGGCATAAGCCTGTAAAAACATAGGAAAATGTGTGGAAGAGAGTCCACCATCAGCCTTTCTGATACAAATATCTAGTAAATCCTTAGTTTTCTTCTTAAAACTATGAATGGACAAGAAATTAGCTTCACCCCTGGTATGTTGTTGTCTAATAATAGGGGATGAATTCTGAAATGAGATGGAGGTTTTGGATTGCTGTATTTCCTTTTGGTTTGGGATAAACATAAAAATACATAAAGCTTTTTTTAAAAAAATATATATTTTAATTGAATTTTTACAGAGAGGAAGGGAGAGGGATAGAGAGTTAGAAACATCAATGAGAGAGACACAAGGATCAGCTGCCTTCTGCATACCCCCTACTGGGGATGTGGCCGCAACTAAGGTACGTGCCCTTGACCGGAATCGAACCTGGGACCCTTCAGTCTGCAGGCTGATGCTCTATCACTGAGCCAAGCCAGCTAGGGCCATAAAGCTTTAAATACAAGGAAATACAGATGAGTTATAATATCACAATGCCAGAATAGCTAAAAGGTTGTTTGTTGAAAAAAAAATCACAAGACTGCTATTGAGGATCTACCCATTCCTGTCTAAAGATCAGCCTATTATGTCCGTTCAGCATAAGACACTGGTAGTTTCTATTCCCAACTGTTCCCATCCCTTAGGGACCTGGAGCAAAACCATGGGGCTATGTGCAGTGGCCTCTCTGTCTCTCTATTCTTTTCCAAGTCTGAATGACACACCGAGCAGAGAAATTGAATTTTTTACTTCCCTAAACACTATTGGTCCCCAGGGACATTGGAAAAGGTCATGAGTTTTGAAGCACGTTTCTTCCCCAGGCTACAAGATCAAAACTTCTTTTTTAAAAGGTTGTTCCAGGCCCAGTGAGACAAGGAGTCGTGATGGGGCATATAAAAAAGCTGTTTGCGTCCTGTGTGGTGGCATTGTGTTCCTCTTGGCAGGTTTACTCTGAAGACCGCTTTTCTGGAGAGATTTGTTTCCCTCGTCAGGGCAACTGCAGGAGGGTACAAAAGGCTTAAGCTGGAAAGTGTGTGGGTGAAGACTCTTGCTTTTCACATCGCCCTGCCATTGTTTTTATGTTTACACCACCATCTTCTCTTCCTTTTCTTTTAGTTGTTTCTTTTCTCCAGCTTCTTTTTCCTCTCTTCGTTTTTGTAACTGATCTCACAAGCAGCTTTTCATTTTCCTTTGTGGACCCACATGATAAGCAGCCTCTAAAATAGAACATCACCGTGTGTTCCTGCCATCATACGCATAGTCCCTTCCCCTTGAGCATATGCTGGGTCTAACACCTCACTTCTCACAAATAGATATTAATAGGTAAAAGTCACGGGATGTCATTTCTCATTCGAGGTTATAACAATATGACTTATACCTTGCTTGTCCTCATCTCTTTCTGAGAGGCATCCCTCTGCCTAGGAAGAGGTCCATGGGGCAAGAAACTGCTGCCCAGCCTACAGCTGGGGACCTGAAACCTTCCAGCAGCCACGGGGCTGATCTTGGAAGAAGATCCTGCCCCATTTGAGTCTTGAGATAAATGATGCCTTGTCTTTGCATTGTGATTGCATCCCCCAGAGAAACCTTGTGCCAGAGGACTTAGCTAAGCCCACCTGGATTCCTGACCCACAGGATCTATGAGATATTGTTTATTACTTAAGCCACTAAAATTCGGAGTCACGTGTTCTAGGGCAATAGATTAATTAATGCAGCTTGAATCCTTTCATGTTCCTCTTCTTCACTGATTCCTTCTTATTGAACCTCTTTCTATTTTCACTTCTTTTCTTCTCTGTCTTTGCTCTTAAGTACACAGATTTCAAATTTCTATGTGACATGGGGAACTATAGGAGCCAGAATGCTTTATTCTCAGTAACCGTCAAAACAAATCTTGTCTCTGCAGACATAATCTACATAACAGAAAGGTCAGCATCCCTGGTCTTTCCTTAATTGTAATATTTGGTAAATTTTTACTCATTTATTTCAGTAAGACTACTCGATGGGCAGCTACTGTCTTTAATACATTGTATCAGCTGTCCTGAAGAAAAAAACAAATATTGTCATTTGCAATAAAATAAACATAAATAATGAAGCATTTCACAAAAGGGTTACTCTTAGGGGCCCTGTGTGTTAAGGGGAACGGTCACTGTGTACTTGGAGGATGAGGAAAGGGAGCACTCGGTGCTGAATGGTGAAAGATAAACTAGATTTGCAAATGCCCATTCAATCTTCTGTGACCTTTCCCCCACTGAGAGCCCATCCGCCTTATAGTATAAACTCCTCCTTAGCATACAGGAACCCATCTGAAGTCCACTTCTCCAGGCTGCCCTCCACAGCCGGTCGAGGTAGTTGACTGTTTACCTTGTTATTGTTCCTTCAGCCCTCCCTAACTCTGTGTGCTCCAGCATTCCTCAATCACTGCTTATTTGGCTCTTCCATTCAACAAGGGAGAAAGTATAGTTAGAGGGAAAGAACAATTTTCTAGTTTCCAGACAGATCGTGGACATTAGAGTGATAGGAAGACTTGAGATAATACAAAATACAGTGTTAGAGCATCAGAAAGTTACTTGTTGAAAAAAAAGGGTGTTTTTTGAGAAAAAGGGATTTCTGTCCATAAACCACTTCCATCGTGTACATCCAACATGGGCAGCAGGGCGGTCTTCATTCCCTGCCACCACTCCCCCCAACACACACACACATTATTTCCTTCCTTGAGGACTAGGAGCAAAACTAAGGGGATATTTGAAGTGTGTTGTGCATTATTGAACTTAGACCCAGTTCTCCACTGAATTTCATAAAATGAATGTTTTTGGAAAATTATGGAATGAAGGCCTGGAGTTATCTCTCATTTTGGTTGGAAAATAAGTGCATTTCTAGAAATGAAAAGTATTTTATTCATGTTTTTTGGGCTTTATTCTTCCAAATTATTCTGTATTTTTAATGAGACAAACAAAAATTAAATATCTTAATTTGAGGCATGCCATAGGCAATCTTTTTTTTTTACATAGGACACTTAGTGATTTTTATTTTTAATTTAAAGCCTTTTCCAGCTTTATTGTGATGTAGTTGACATATACCATTGTGTACAACATGTTGATTTGAGACATTTACATATTGTAAAATACTTTTAAGTGTCTGTGGTCAAGTCATTCAAAATGAATCGCAGCTTTCAATATTAACTGTGAAAAATCTTTGTAAAGTTGACGCCTTAAAAATAATCATAATGTTGACAGAGTAATTTGCTTCCCTGAACATTTATTATGAAAAATTATTTACAGAGGATATGTTGGAAACAGCTTAAGTGATCAGCAGTAGGATAATGGTATTGTATATTGTGGTACATCAACACAATAGGATCTTTCGCTGCCATTAAAATGGTAATTAGGAAGACTTAAACATAAATGTGAAAATGTTTATTACATTGTATTAATAGAAAGAAGAGAATGCTAAATTATATGTAAACCATGATTATAATATACAATTCATATTTATTTAAAAAACAATAAAAGAATCATAGAAAATAAAATCAATTGCTATGTTAGAAAACACTCATATGTAGTTTATAATTGGAATGTACAGTTTTTCAACTTTAAATTTGGGGCATGATAATCCCTTGGGAGATGGATGTCTTGTGCCTTAATGAATGCTTAGCAGCCTCCCTGACTTCTACTCAATAGATACAAGTAGAACTTCCCCAGAGGTGACAGTGAAATATGTACCCAGACATTGTCCATTGTCCCCTGATGGGGCGGGGGGAGCAAAATCAACCTTGCTTGAGAACCTCTGTTTTCATAAAATATTTAATTATTTTAAAATATTTTTAAAAGGAGTACTATCAATAAATAAAAAGTGAGAATACTCTTTACCCTTGACCTAGCATTCTCTTCAGCAACTTACCCCAAGAATAGTTGAAATCAGCAATGTTCTGCTTATAATAGACAATGGAGTAAAGCGTTAATGCGTGATGCTCTGCTTGGGAATGTCAGCAAACCACACTGTTCCTCTGCACTTTTGCAAAACGGGGGAAGAAAATCAGTATGTGTTTTATAAGATTATCTTCTACTGACAGTGCAGGATATTTTTATCCTGCTGGAAGTTGCCCCCAGGCTCTGAAACCTTCTGTCAGTGAGTAAAGGAAACTAATTGCAGTGAAATATCTTCTCGGGCAGCCTGCCCATCACCAAATTCTATATGTAGGGGAAATGCACACTTCCTTTAGAAGAGATTTCGGTGGAACTCAAAGCCCACAGGGAATTCTTTTCAGGGCCAGGGAAACTTCCACACAGGGCAGGAACTTTAGTTCAATTCACAAAGCATTACCATTTCAAGGCACTGTTCAGGAGTTCTCTGTCACCTGACCTGACCCCTTCTGTTATATCCAGGATAACTGGAAACCAGAGAAGGTAAGTCACTCGCCAGCTCAGCATACCTGGTTAGTTGCACAGCATAATATTAATCCCAAATTGTTCTGAAGTTTCTCATCCTTCAGACAAACGATGCTTTTGAAAGAACAGTTCCCATATCTGCAGTTGTAAATCATTGAAAGAGAATTTGCTTCTAATGATGACATCTTCCACGGTGTTTGGCCTATGTGTTGGTCTTCACGTAGGATGTAACATTCAAATACTTAGTGAAAAATTGTGTATGCGCCCCGTTCTGTGTCACACAGTGAGTTTGCAAGATTAGAATAGACATGTTTCACACTTTCTCTGCTGTTGTCATAGCCGCACACATTCTGATGTACACATGACAGATGTTCGGTCCATGCTGGTAGGGCTCTAGAACAGCGGCAACTGTGGATCCAGATTTCTGAGGCTCTCCCTCTGCACTCCTAGGAACATTTCCTCTATGCCTCCCCTTCAGCCGACCTTCCCAGCTCCCCACATCATCATGGGTCCTGTGTGCATGTGTGTGTTAATGTATATGCAGTAACCCTGTTCCCAGTAGCATTTGGGTTTAGAACAAAAGAAGCTGCACTGGTTCATTTTCTTTACTACCTCAGTCCACAGGAAGGGGTGTGTGTGTAAGAGAGAGATTACATGTGAGTGTGTGATATTCCATGTGTATGTAGGATATCACATGAGTGTGGGTATGTACCTCATATGTCCTGGCAAGTTCTGAAATCTTAACTAAATATGCCTTTTCCTGGCTCTACAACCACCACCTAATCTCTAGTTTCTGAAGTATCTCTGTAATAATGCATTCAAACCCAGTTCACCATTACCCCACTTCATGACAATAAGAAGAAAAAGAGTAATGATAAATAGTATTTACTGACAACTTACCATGTGGCAAACACTATACTCAACACATGATATGCCTGATTTTTTTGATGTGATAATAACCTCATTATGCAGGTATTATCTGTATTTTCTGGATGAAGGGGCATGCGCTTAGCAAGTTTCAGTAGCTTTTCCAAAGCCACACAGCTAGCAAGAGAACTAGGATGTAAACATAATCAGCAGATGCTACAACCTCATCTTAGCCTCAAAGTTATAGCTTCTTGCCACCTTGGCTATTTCAACAGCTTGCAAAGAATCTCCCTTCTCCAATCCACTCCACACACAGCAGCCTGAATGATCTTTACAAAGCATCGATCTGGTGATGCCATTCCTCTGCTGAAAGCTCACTAGTGAATCAGCACTCTCACAATAAAGCCCAGAGCCTGTAATATGGTTTTAGAAAACCCACCCTAATTTGCCTCTTGGATCCATCCACATCCCTTGTGCTCCCTTCCTTTGCCCAGATATCAAACTTCCATCAGATTCTTAAAGCCACCTCCCACCTCTCTTTTGGATCACAATGTGGGCTTATTGTGAAAGCTTCTCTTCTATGCTTCTTCTCCTCAAGTTGAATAGGTAGATACCCTTCAGGAAATAGCTCTTGATTTCCAAAATCTGTTGTAGCTGTCCTTCCTCTGAGACCAGTGCCTGAGTTTATTTATTGTTTCATCTCTGCGGACTAGGAAGGAGCTTGGTATATAGCTTCCAGTAAATGGCGCTTGCCTTCAGATGGAAATAAAGAATCAACAGTCTAATGGTGTGAAAATACTCATTCCCACCTACCCTCGCTGTAAGCTCTGAGGACAGTGACTATGCTTAATGCAAGTCTCTATCTTCCATAATACCTAAGACACTGTCTACCACAGGTTCTTAGCAACTATATATTTATTTATTAATTATCGTTATTACTGTTTTTACCTTGACTTCAGCTACAATCTTTACACTTTTCAGCCAGGAAAGCTAATGTGTGATTGATTAGTGGCTCTCAATTCAACCCAGAATATAAAATGATGGAGTTGTTGGGTTGGAGGTCATCAAATTAGGGCCTCTCCTTAATGGACAAATCCCCACTATCTTTCACCTTGAGTGTAACTGCACATTGTCTATTTGAACCCCCTAATGTTGGAGAACTCACTATACCTGGGAGAGGTTTCTCTGTCTTTAAAGAGTATTGATTTTAGCATATTTTTCCTCATATTTAATCAATAGTTCCCCCTATCATATAGACTTTGTTGGACAGGAAACCCAGAATACTATTAGTAATTCAGTGAGTGGCAAGCTGGCTTTTCCCTTCATTTCCCAGCCTGGGCTCTCCTCCCTGGGATTCTAACTGAGGGACCACTTGCAAAACCCTGAACGAGGTCATGGTAAGGGGGTATGGAGAGTGTGTTAATGCTTGGCCTGGAATGGTCCCTCAGAGTCATCATTGCCTAGTGTTCCTGGCTCTGGCCCAACCTGCCTACATGACAGTCTATTCTCCCTGACTCAGCCTTCAGTGTCCAGACAAATGATTCACTCCCAATGCATTTTTCTGCTCCTGCTAAATAGGCCCTCTAACCATCCCTGTATCTTTCAATTCCAGCTAACAGCTTGGACAGCAGTTTTTAAAAAATGCTACTAAGCAAGCACACTCGGCCAGTGAAATCAGGCAGAATCCTCCATGCATGCTTCCCATATCTCCAGGTTCAGGGATTGCCGCTTCCTCTAAACTTGGGGCGAAGTCCTTGCCACATATTGTATTCATTTGTCCACTGACAAATTATTTACCAGTCTCTGCCATTTCTTGAGTCTTAGCTAAAATGTATTAAGCAGTAACTAAGCCAACCACTGTGCTAAATGCTTTGCACAAATGATCTCATTTCATTTTCACCAAAAACCCTTTGAGATTGCTACTATTAGTATTATTATCATCTTACAGAGAGGAAAAAATGAGGTACAAAGAATTGAAATGACTTTCCTAAAAGCACACAACAAGGAAGTAGAAGAGAAGGACTTGACCCCAGAAATACGATTTCAGGGTCAAACAGCTATCTCAAGCCTACATTCCTATGCTTGGGTATAATGAATGGGTGGCATATACTGATATTGGCCATTGCTTTGTTTTGTGACCTTTGATATATCTCTTCAGTTCTCTGGGTCCCATTTTCTTCATATTAAAAACAAAAACATAACTGAGTTGTGTGTTTCTACTATTAATTACATATATGGACTGTATTCTTTATTATAACCATATTGGGCAAGAAGAGAATGAGCTAGGATGTGAACAAATGATTTCTCCTAGTGGAGGAGCCTAAGAAATCAAAAGGCCTGTTGGTGGCACTAGCTGTACCCCTTTTACACCGCTATAATTAGAGAGTCACCTAGTAAGTCAGAAAAAGGGTTCTCACCTCTCTGTAGCTATCACTTACTTCAGGGGTGACATTTGTTTTCAAGTTTAGACTCTTTCACACTTTGGATGTAGAAATAAATGAACACATTTTCGATTCTTCAGTGTATCTGGAAAGTGACAGAAAGTAGAAAGAAAGCAGTCAGTGCTGGTGTGTGTGTGGCTTATAACTTAAAAGACAACTCTGAAAGCCCACCAGGACGAAGATGGGTGGTTGTCTTCCCTAACTGGCACACCATACTTTGTTATTACTGTCCCCTGAAGTAGAGATGTGATGTTAGAGCTTAGGAGTCCTCTGGGTTCCTGCAGAGGTGGGCTCACTCCACCATAAACTACGCAAGACCCAGTGTGAACTGGAGGGACCAGAGGCCCTGAGGAGGCACGCACCTCCTGTCTCAGCCCCAGATAGCCTGCCTATGACAACTTCTACATGAGAGGTTGAACTTTCAATGCATTTAAACCACTATGTTCCTCACATTTTGTTTTTCATTGAGTCCAATTAGAAATTATGCCCTTAGGTGGAGTGTAGATGGGCATATAGAAATCAGAAAGACAGATGTCGGGAATTACGGCTGCAGCCACATGTGGCCCAACTGCCCTTCAGAATCACATGGAAACAAGCATATAACTGAAGAAGAAAATGGGTATGTTTCTGATAATAACAAAAATGTTTGCTTATCTAAGATACTCCTCTCTTTTCTCAGCAGAAAGTGTTTGTTTTTTATTTCTAGAAACATATGATCACGTAATCCTATAACTTAGAGCTACGAGGGCACATAGAGATTATCTGACTCATGCCCACCCTACCCTTAAAAGTGTAGAAATTGAGAACTGGAAAAGGAAATAACAAGGTTCTAGTTAATCCATAAATTAATTACAGATTCAGGATGAGGAGTCAGGCCTCCTGAATCCTAACTTTGAAGGGGCTGATGTAAAAGGGTCTTCCTATGACATGGATACAGTTCTTTCTCCCTGCCACTTTGCCTAATTATCCTCATGAAATTTCATTCTGGATTTCACTTCCTTTGATCTTCTCTTCTTGTAAAGTTTAGGAAATGTTCAAAGAAGTGAATGCAGGGTGGGACAAAAGTAGGTTTACAGTTGTGAATACACAATTTATTAATTACTGTATTACTAGGGTCCCGGTGCACGAAAATTTGTGCTCTCAGAAGGGGGGAGGTCCCTCAGCCCGGCCTGTGCCCTCTCGCAGTCTGGGATCCCTCGGGGGATGTCCACCTGCTGGTGTGCCTGGCCAGCCTGGGTGAGGGACTGTTTGCAGGCTTGCCAAGCTCCCCAGTGGGGACCCTCACTCCATGGGGGTATGGCCAGCTTGGGTGAGGGGCTGAGGTCTGTTTGCAGGCTGCCCACAACTCCCATTGACCCAACGTCCCAGCAAGGCTGGCTGGAATCAGGTTTCTGGGGTTTATTTATCTTCTATAATTGAAACTCTTATTGCCTTGAGCAGAGTCAGGCAACGAAGCCTCCTGTTTGTTTCAGCTCTGTGGCTTCTATAATTGAAACATTGTTGCCTTGAGCAGAGGCCTGGCCGGCTTAGGCAGGCAGTTTCAACTCCATCGCTGGTGCAGCAGAAGCCTCCTGTTTGTTCTAGTTCCATGGCTGTTGGTTGCCATCTTGTCTGGGTTAATTTGTATACAGCCACTCTGATTGGCTGGTGGGTGTGGCTTAGGTGTCTAGGAGTGATGGTTAATTTGCATATTACTCTTTTATTAGATTAGATTTTCCATAGGAACAACTGTAAACCTACTTTTGCTCCACCCTGTATAGCTCTTTGGTGGTCACACTAGAAGACAAAGAGGGGTTGTTTCCATGGGGAGTCATACACAGCATGTGGCATAAAAGGAAAGGGTGCTCCCTTTAAGAAACTAAGGTGTCAAAAATTAAGATGGAATCATGTCTAGAGCCAGGGCTCTGGAGTTAACAAAACTTAAATTTAAATTCTGGCTCTCCTATTTATCGCTTACTAACTAAAAAACTTTCTTGGTCATCTTACTAAATTCTTTTGAGCCTTAGTTCTCCAACATTTTAAAGCAGGGTTAAAAACTTTCTTATATGAGATTTATTGTGGTCCTGTTGATCGTCCCAAGCAAAAGCTTATGTTATCTGCCTTTGTGTTTTTAAATTAGAATACAATTTTAACATTTCCAGGTAACTGAGGCATGACTCAGATTAAGTTTGTCACTGAATGATCTTTATTACGTAGCCAAGGCCACTTTCTATAGACCTCTTGCCCTCCATTACTGTTTCCATTGTAAAATGTTCATCCAGTTGACTACATCTCCACTCACCGCCTCTACATTAACTGTGTGGAATAGCCTTTGTTGTGCATTGTATCAAAAGCCCACTAGAAGTCCCTGTGAATTATATTGATGGTGACTGTCACCCTTTTAAAAAAGGTAATCAACTTTGTTAAGCATGAGCTCCCTTTGGACCTTTATTGTTACAGGTCTCTGGAAACTAAGAGAGTGAGAGGAAGCATACTCTACTGTGAAAAGACCTCAGGCCTGAGAATCCAAACTCCTGTATTCTAGTTTCCATTCATTCCTAGCCTGGGCTGTGACCTTGTGCTACCTACTGAGAATCTCAGTGAAATGAAACGTAGAATGCAGTGAGTAAAAGTGCCCATTTGAAAATCACAAAGAGTATGACCCACCTAATAGATGCTAGACTTCAAGCAGACTTTAGTTTGGCCAAACCTCAAGATTTTAATCAGGAAAATGGGGATAATAATAGTAAATATATATATATATTTCAAATTGTCCCCATGGGAGTTCAGCTGAGAGACTGATCTCTCACTATGACATGCGCTGACCATCAGGGGTTGGTGAGGAACAAAGGAAGTTCCAGGCTGGCAGCTGGAAGCCGAGAAAGGGAGGTCTAGGCCAGCACCCAGAAGGAATACCCGAGCCGGCATCTGGAAGGCCCCAATCAGCCTTGATCGTCGATCAGTCCCCATGCACTAATTTCATCCACCAGGACTCTATTTCTCTATGTTACTTTTAGAGTACATGCTAAATTTCTGTTTGAAGAAACTCATGTATATATTTCTCTCTGCATTATTTTTTTAGTAGTTACTTGTTATGTATTGGAGTCCTTCAAAATGATGTTGAAGCCCTAGCCAGTTTGGCTTAGCAGTCAGAGCACTGGCCCATGAACTGAAGGGTCCTGAGTTTGATTCCGGTTTGCTGGTTCCATCCCCAGTAGGGGGCATGCAGGAGGCAGCCAATCAGTGATTCTCTCTCATCACTGATGTTTATTATTTATCTCTCTTCCCCTCTCTTTCTCTCCGAAGTCAATTTAAATATATTTTAAAAAACTGATGTTAAAGTCCTAACCCTAAATACCTGTAAATGCGATCTTTCATGATATGGCCTTCTCAGATAATCAAGCTAAGATGAAGTCATTAGGTAGGCCCTAAACCAATATGATGAGTCATTTTTAAAAGAGGAAATTTGGGAACAGAGGGAGACATGCACAGGGAGAAGCTGATGGTGTGAGGACACAGGGAAAATGCCATCTACAAGTCAAGGTAGGAATATCATAGACTTCTAGAAGCTGATAAAGGCAAGAAAATATCCTCCCCCTACTTTGATTTCTGATTCCAAAACAAAACACAAAACAAAACATTTCTGTTGTTTTAAGCCACCAGTTCATGGAATTTTGTTACTAGGTTAATGAATGTGTTGTGCTAGAGACTACAATATACATTTTTAAATTTTTACTTTTAAAGTTGTTAACTTATAAAATTATGACACTACAAGTACAATATAAGAAACTTGAAATAGAAATATCTCTTTTTTAATATATTTTATTGATTTTTTGCAGAGAGGAAGGGAGAGAGGGATATGGAGTTAGAAACATCGATGAGAGAGAAACACTGATCAGCTGCCTCCTGCACACTCCCCACCGGGGATGTGCCTGCAACCAAGGTACATGTCCTTGACCGGAATCGAACCTGGGACCCTTGAGTCTGCAGGCTGACACTCTATCCACTGAGCCAAACCGGTTAGGCTGAAATAGAAATCTCTTTAAGATACACTTATATATAGTACACAGGGTGGGGCAAAAGTAGGTTTACAATTGTTTGGATGCTAAATAACACAATAAATAATAAGTAATATAAGAATAAGTTCTATGTTTCAGGCACTCACAACTGTTAACCTCCTTTTGCCCCTCCCTCTATTTAGCAAACATTATAAATCACTCATTATACTGATAGCTTTGCATTAAACAGGCATACATATTTTAAACAAATGAAAAGAATAATATTATTTCATTATTACAGTTATTATTTTCATTTGCACACCATTTCCACTGTTAGCCCTTTCTCTTAAAGGTTCATATTTCCATCTGCTATTATTTCTTTTCAGCTTGAAACACTTCCTGTATGTTTCTTGTAGTACAGAGTTGCTGGTATCACATACTCTTAGCCTTCCTCTAGCTCAATAATTCTTTGTTTCACTTTTATTTTTAACAGTTTTATTGGATATAAAATTATAGATTTCAGGAATTCTTTTTTTCTTTCAGTTCTTTAAACATGCCATTTCATCATTTCTAATGAGAAGTCCGAGATCATTCGCATTGTCATTCTTCTATATGTCATGTGTTCCTTTTTTCTCCTTCTTTTTTGACTTTTAGTTATGTTTTGTTTTAATCACAATATCTATGTCATGGTTAGTCATGTCTTTTTTTGTTGGTGTGTTGTGGGTTGCTTTTTGTTGTTATTGTTGTTAATTCTCACCCAAGGATATTTTTCCATTGATTTTTAAAGAGAGTAGAAGGGAGGGGGAGAGACGGAGAGAGAGAAACATGGATGTGAAAGAGACACATGGTTTGGTTACCTCCCAGCTGCACCCCAACCAGGGTTGGGGATCCAGCCTGCAGCCAAGGTATGTGCCCTTGACTGGATTCGAGCTCAGAATTCTTTATTCTGCAGGATGATGCTCTATCCACTGAACAATACTGGCTAGGGCTAGCATGACTTCTTAAAATGTTTATTCTGCTTGCCTTTCTCTGGACTTCTTCAATTTTAAATGTATGTCTTTAATTAATTTGAAAAATAAACTGTGTTTTATTCAGACTTCAGATAATTTTGCTACTCCAATTTCTCTCCTCCAGTTATGTGTATTTGACCATTGGAGATTCCCCAAGAGGATCCAAGATTCTGTCTACATTTTTTATCTTTTTTTCCCCCAAATTAGGTGATTTCTATTAATCTATGTCATTGACTCCTTCAGTTATCTCAAATCTGCTCTTTTGCCTATCCTTTTATTTTAAATTTTCTTTCAGAATTTGCCATTTTTAGTTACAGAATTTCTACTCGGAACTTTTTATAGTTTCTGTTTCTCTGTTGAAATGTCCTATTTTTTTATTTGTTATAAAAATATTTTAGCTTATGCCCTTAAGCAGAGTTATATAGCTGCTGAAGGTTAGTCTTATTAATTGCCATTTTCACCTTTTTCTGTTTCTTCATATAATTGGTAACTTCAAGTGGGTTCTTAACATTTTAAATAGTATGTTATAAAGACTGAATTATCTTAGATTTATTTAAAAGTACTGCTTTTTTGTTGCTGGTGTTTTTACATTTCAGCAGGCAATTGGTTTGTCTGAGCTCAAACTCCAGATTCTAAAATCCCAGTTAATATTTTTTATCTTTAATTAGGATGCTAGAATTCTGCTCATCACATTCAGAGTTCAGGGCCAGCTAGCTGTTTTTGAAGGTTTTCTACACAGAATTTGTAGCTCCTGTTTCCTGTTTTTTCCATACTCTTCATGGTTGTGGTTGCCCCAAATTCTGTTCCATTATTCTTCAAGTCAGTGAACCTGTGGGTTTCTATACATGCTTTATTAGTCTCTTCACATGATGGCATCTGAGAACAATCTGTAAGCTAAAAGCCAAAATAACAGCTTACTCACCTACTCACTGATCATTACTTTCTCTCAAGGTTCAATGCCCCTCTAATATTATCCCCTTTGCTTTACTCAGCAGTGTCTTTATACAGTTGAATTTTATATTTTTTCTAGAGTGTATAGTTGTCACCTATGGGAGGATTGGTAGACTAGGAGTGATATAGAGTTTATGAGACTCTACCTTCTGTCTTATCCTGGTGGTTTAAATCAGATAAAGTTTATTTCTCTCTGACTTAATAGTGCAGAGGTTTCCAAGTAGAAGGAACTCTTTCTTATGAGGTTATTCAGAATCTAGATGGATTTATTGGGTTTGCTTTTCTCAAAATGTGAATCTAATCTCTGATTCCAAGGATCAAATCATTGTCATTTATTGACAGAAAGGTAGGGGAACTCAGGACGAACAGCTTCATTTTAAAGGAAGAGAATTTGGAAATTGTAGCAGTCACTTCCAATGGTACTCTATTAGTTCAAACTTCTTCACATGGCAACACCTAGCTGCAAATAAATTTAGGAAAAAAAATTTCTTGAAGGACAGTGTACTAAAACATGGCAAAGAGAGGAAATATAATATTAACAGTAATTGAATGTGTTCTGGAAATTTTGGATTCTGTGCCACAATCCAAGTATGCTCTATACATTTCCCTTTTTGCCTATTGGAGGCCTTGTTTTAATCACAGCTAGCTCAAAGTCGAATTCCCTTATAGATATAAGGGATTTTTGTAACTATAGAAATCTGTTATTAAGTATACAATATCTACTATACCCCGTTCCTGATCCCTCACATGTCTAATATACAATGAGGGAACAAGGTATGTACTGGAATTATATCTAAATCCTGAAAAACAAACACATAAAACAGTCATTTGTCTGTAGCAATCTTCTTTAATAATAAAAGGGTGATATGTTAATTAGACTGAATGTCCTTCTGGTGTCATTCTGGACATCCTTCCGGATGAAGCCAGGGCAAGCGCAAAGCAGCCCGGGTCCCGGGTGCCTGCCAGCAACGTCCAGAGCAAATCCTGGTCCTGGGTGCTGGAGGGAAGCTGAGTGCCAGTAGCTGGGGGAAGGAAGGCCTACTCTTGCACGGATTTTCATGCAGTGGGCCTCTAGTAATGAAATGATATTTGTCAAGAACTGCAATATGTTGTTTCCTGGTAGAAAAGAAACATTTTTTTTTTTTTTTTGGACCCTGGTTTTGCTCTCAAAAAGCACTAATTTCCCCAATGGTCTTTGTGGCTCATAGCTTTACCTTCTGGATAATACTTCCTTTTTGATATACCTGTTTTCATACATAAAAGTAAAATTGAAGAGTGTGTCCTTGGATGTTAATAGGTGTTGCTACTTTCTTCATCCTGGTACAAGTTTAAGGCCTCAGAGGTGATTTGGGAGTGAACAGTTATCTTTTGTATGACATCTTTTACTTTCTTGGTAATAAAATACAAATGAAAGGGCAACAACTATAAAGTAGACATCTAATCCAATCTACGCTTTACGGTGAGTTATGTGCTTATATTTCTACAACCAAATAGTCCCGATGTTCATATTTCTTAATCCTGGTCATAGTCTTCTATTATTTACTAGATTCTGTTATTATGTAATGCCCATCTCCTTCAATTCAAAGGCCTCCTATCTTGAAGCCACTGAAACAAGTGAATAGATAGAAATGTACAGGCATCACCTTTAATCTGATTTTTTTTGCTAATGGAAATGTGCTTAATGACAATCTCATCTCAGGTTATTTAGGATACAGGCACAGTTCACTCTTCTGACACCAAGGTCTCCAAGTTTCTAGACTGTCAATTTACAGAGCAGATTGTAGATAACATAAGTAGACCTATTCCATCACCTGAAAGGCCTTAAGAACAGAGTGAGTTTTTGCTAAAGATGAAAAAATTCCTCCTGTGGACAGCAGCTTCAGCTCATTCCCAAGGCTCTCAGCCTGTCATCCTGAGAGCTCTGCCCTTCCAAATGGCCTGCCCTACAGAATGTTTTACTTTTCTAACTAGCCCCACCATCATGTAAGCTGCTCCCTTGCAATAAATCTCTAAATATATGTTTTCATAATTTTCAGGGACTAGCAAAAAACAAACAAAAAATGTGGGCCCTCTTTTTCAAAAAGGACTAAAATTGTCAAGAAGGTCATAAGCAGAGCATTAAACCAAGCACCAAATCCTCACACTCCAACATCCCATCCACACAGAGTATTTATCTGGCTACTAATTATCTTTTACTTCTCAACTTACTTTGAGTAATATTTAAGTGGTTTTCCACAAACAGCATATAATATCACATGTATTGTAATCTCTTGCTTAACTGACCATCTCCCCTAGTAGATTATAAGCTTAATGAAGGCAGAGTTCATGTCTTTATTGCAGATCATTTAACAGGTCAAAAAATGTAACAGTGTTTAGTACAAGTGGATAAGGAATAAATTTAGTACAGTGGTTAAGGGATGAAGGAACAGTGGAATAAATGAAAAATATATTCATAATTTTACACTTTGAGTCAGTCTACTGGGAAAAACTGCTCTGTGATCTGGAAATCACACCATACAGGAGTGAGTGGGCAATTGACAAGAGTCCTTGGTTTAAGGATGAAATTGTTTGGTTTCCTAGAATGTATTGTTGTCCATATCATTCTAAAGTCCGGGGATGGGGCCAGCAACTCCCCTTTTTTACCTTGAATGCCTGTTTTAATTTTTTATCATTTCCTGGCTTAGGCATCTGAACCACTGGGCCAGTCCAATCTCATTAAGTTTGTATTCCCTGGCAGGAGAAAAATGCGCCTACTGTTGTTTAGATAGTTTGAAATTAATAATTTGCATATTTTCATTATGTTAATGGACTCTTATAGAAAAAAACATGTTTCATAATAGTTTTCATCAATTAAATTCCTAATCATTTAAAATGATTTAGCAAGAGACTTACAGAGTCCATGAGGTATGGTGCGGAGCTGGGATTCACATCTGAGTGTCTCCCTCATGAGACGAATTCGAGAAGGGACTTGACCTTGCTGAATCTCATGTTCCTAATTTCCGCGTCGGTGAAGGTTATGTCGAACACTAAGTATATAAAATAATTAAAAATAGTAAAGGCACACAAACACTCAGATCATAATAGACAGCAAACAAAGATATGATGATGATGTTTATAGTATTAAGTTCTTCGTCTATGTTACTCTGTCTGTAGCCAGAAACCATTGTAATATGCAATCAAATTACCCAGTCAATAATTGATTGAATCATGGCAAATATCTGTGTGAAGTAGGCTTTTTTTTGTACTTTTATATTCTTTCCACCATTCCTAGTCTTATCTATCTATGAGGACCCAGTTCAAATCAGAGGTTCCCATAGATTCTTATTAAATCACCCTACCCAATATATTTTTATTTTCTTCTCTGCTTTCATATATAGCTTTGAGTTTGTTTCTCCCATTTTAACTTTCTTTTTACTGAGGAGGATGTTTGCTTTCAAATTCTGAACTGCATGCCTGTTATTGGCATCTCAGTGTTGAAAATATTATTAAAATGTCAGTTAGCCTGCTATTTGGAGAAAGGTCAGTTTTATCATTCTGATTTAATAAGTGAGGCAAACTGAGTTCCAACAAAGTGAAGTCAGTTTTTCAGGGTGGTGGGGAAAAAAATAAAAGGGAATATTCTCTGTGGACCTAATATGTGTGGGGTTCCATAAACATATGTAATAATGAGAGACCATTTATTTAGAACTTATGTAGCAGACATTTATCTACTGGATTTGCATTTAGGAAACCATGTAGAAGGTACTAATATGCAAATTTCCTATATTAGAAACCTGAGACCTAAAGAAAGTGAATAACCTGCTTAGTGTCCTGCAGGTCAGAGCTAACGTCAATCCTGGGCCTTGATTCCCTAGAGTCTAGTTTTTTGTTTGTTTGTTTGTTTAATATATTTTTAATTGATTTCAGAGAGGAAGGGAAAGGGAGAGAGAGAGAGAAACATGAATGATCGGCTGCCTCCTGCATGCCCCCCACAGCGGGTAGAGCCTGCCACCCAGGCATGTGTGCTAACTGGGAATCAAACCATGACCTCCCAGTTCATAGGTCAATGTTCAACCACTGAGCCATACCATCCAGGCTACAGCCTAGTTCTTAACCACAATTGTATGCCTCTTTATGGAAGTTATCCTATTATACAATAGAGTGAAGTTACTATTGATTAAGGTACTAAAAACAACACAAGTCAGTATCTTGGTTTAAGTTCATACAACTACAAATTGAGAGAGTCCAGACAATCCCGGGGCTCTCGATGACATTCAGTGCTTGTTCTAAAACACCAGGCTTTATTCTGCTAGGTGTTTGTTTAATGTAATGATGCTGGTCTCTTCCAATCACATTGCCTACAAGGTAAGAACATAGCAATAGATTTGCACAGTTGAATGCTAAGGGATTTGTTTGTTGATTCCATCATTCCACATATATGGAGCCCTAACTATGCACCACTGCAGGCACCTGGGAAACGCTAACCCCAAAAAACTTCTGCCTCTTTAGTGCTTTCTGATTTGCATCTCGAAACAACTGATTAGACACTGTTGAGGCTCAGTTTCCTCAGCTATAACATGGGGTAGCAACGGTGGTCTAGTGCCTCATTAAAACAATGTCAGGATAGGAGATTTGACACTGTCTGATATATGATCAATACTAATAAGTAGTAACTACTGGAATGATAAGTGCTATACATCATTAACATTATATGTGTTCTGAGTAAGGATGGGCCATATCTGGTTTGGAAAGCTGGGGAAGTCTTTACTCAGTGTGATGTATTAGGTAAAAGGAAGTTTCAGATAGGCAAGAGAGATATGGAAGGGAATTTCCAAAAAAAAAAAAATAATGTGAAACCAAAATTCTGAGGATGTGCTTAGGAGACAACCCCCACACCCCCATCCACTAGAATTAAACTTAGTAAACAATGGCTTTGAAAACAACCCAGACTGTGACAACATTGGGTTGAGTGGGTGTGTCTGGGCTGCCAGATGTCAGAATTCACAATTTATCTTACAATGATGACAGATGTCAGTTAACTAGAAGGGGACTATTTTGGAGCCAATTGATGTTGAATCTAAAGAAATTAAGAAAACTTTCCCCTAAACGCTCTTGTCTCTCCCATCCAAATGTATGCGCTTTTTTTATTTTTTTAGGTTTTAATGTTACTTTTTCAAAGTCACTGTGGCCACCCTGGTTTCATTGTTAGATGACTTGGTTCCAGCTCAGCTCCTCCGCTTAAGCCGTTAAACAAATGAAAAGCAGAATTGTCACTTTTAAATAGAGTCCCCGCATAATCACATTTTGAAATGGTGCGCCTCTGGCTGAGGAGAAGTTGTGTGCATTATAATATTGAATTTTAAATAATATATTACACAAAATAGCTTCCAATTTGATTTGGGGGGATATATTTTCATGAATTATCGAATATCTGATTATTGTAGAAAGCTTGAGCCATTATGCACTGAAACTGCCATTCTCTCAGCTCTGTGATATATGAGCCTGGTTATCAATATGTAAAGTTACAGGGAGCCAGTGTGAAGCAGCTGAAAGCTGAGACGTGGATTAATCAGAGTGACATGGGCAGAGCTCCTTTTGTGCCCCACAGGACAGAGAGAAAGGTGCTCTAGGTCAGGTTACTCAGACACGTATTTTTCATACTTGTTCAAGGATTGCGAGTCTGTTTAATCTGAACCCACATCTGATTTCACTCTTCCTGCCTGCAGCCCTGAGTTCTAAAATGCAGTGTTTTCCATGAATACTTATCAAATGATTTATTTGACAAAAATCAATATGTATTTCCAGGCTTATTTGAAATGAGCATCTCATTTGCTGTCAGTTTTTACTTTCTAACATATTTTTTTTCATTTGTTAAAGTAAATTAAAATATATTCCTTTTAGTAACCATTATTTTTGATCCATGCCCCAAATCCTGGTGTGTTTTCCTGATCTAGTCACTTCTTTCCCTTTATGCCTCAACTTCAAGGAAGCTCAGATAGGTTGAAATAACTTTCCAGACCCATGATGGAGCCATTTCTTTCTGGGTGCCAGGCGAGCAAACCGAAACGTAGATAAGATTTTTGTGTTCCTATAAATGCTCTGCATGACGAAAACCACCTGACCCGGTCACCCAGTCCCCAAAGCACAGCCATCTGTGGGCCTTCTCACTCCATACAGAGTTGACACTGTATCCCAAGCCAGTCAGATATTTTCAATTTGTCTCTTTCTTATTCTTTATTTTGTAAAAGCTCTTCCCTTCTGCCCCATTTTGCCATCCTCTACAGGAGACTCACCTCATGGTGTTAAATGTTTATTCTTTAATCACTCTTTTAACGAATAGAAACATAGTCCTCCAGGACATTTTTTCTCTGGCCTCTTCTATCATTTTTGCATAACTGTCTTTCATTTTTTAATAAATTTTGGACGCATGCATTGTTTCAGAAATAGTCTCCGAATTCACCTCTTTCTATCACTTTCAAAGCTTTTATATACTTTTTGAATAATGTGTGTTATCTGTTGTCCATTTAGGTACCGGTTATCTTTAGCGATACCTGAAGCATCTTCTAATGAAAACTTATTTTTTAAAAATTTAACTGACATTTAATTGGTATTTATGCCAATATCAAACTAATAAGTAATTTATTCATCTGGATTTAGTGTACTAGTTGGAAATTATTTGTCTCCAGATATTTGAAGGAATTTCTTCGTTGTTTTTCATAAAAAAAAGTGTGATGCTGTTCTGGTTTCTGATCCTTTAAGTGTAATTTCCTTTATTATTTTCCCTACTTAATAAGCTTTTAAGATTTTATTATTATGCTTGGGATTTTGAAGTTTTCTATTGATGTTCAAAGGTGTAGAGCTTAAAAATTTTGTTTAATTGTTTGGAAAATATATATATGGTTTTTCTTCCCAGAGAGGGAGAGAGAGAGAAAGAGAAACATCAGTAATGACTGAAAAATCTTTGGGGATTGAGCCTAAAGCCTGGGCTGTTTGGCTCTTTCAATCTGGGTAGATCTATTCTTTACTTCTTGATAATGTTCTTAAATTTATCTTTGATAATGTCATGCCCTCCATTTCCTCTAGTCAATCCTTTTGATCCCTAGTAATCAGATTTTGTTCCTCTTACACTATGGCTCAAATTTACATCTTCTTTATCTCTTACTAGGGGCCCGGTGCACAAAAATTTGTGCACTCAGGAGATCCCTCAGCCCGGCCTGTGCCCTCTCACAGTCTGGGACCCCTCAGAGGATGTCCACCTGCTGGCATGCCTGGCCAGCCTGGGTGACAGGCTGAGGGCTGTTTTCAGGCCTCTCACAGTCCCTTCAGGATTTGAGTCCCTACTGGGGTGCCTGGGCAGCCTAGGTGTGGGACTGAGGGCTGTTTTCAGGTTTTCACGATGCCCACAGCTCCCATTGACCCAACGTCCCAGCAAGGCTGGCTGGAGGCAGGTTTCTGGGGTTTATTTATCTTCTATAATTGATACACTGTTGCTTTAAGCCGGGCCTAGGCAGGTAATGAAGCCCCCTGTTGGCTTCAGCTCTGAGGCTTCTATAATTGAAAGAATGTTGCCTTTGTAGAAGCCCAGCCAGTATAGGCAGGCAGTTTCCTCCATTGCTGGTGCAAACCTCCTGTTTGGTTCAGCTCCGTGGCTTCTATAATTGCAACTATGTTGCCGTGAGCAGAGAGAGGCCCAGCCAGCCTAGGCAGACAGTTTACTCCTGGTACAATAGAAGTCTCCTGTTTACTCTAGCTCCATGACTGCCGGCCTCCATCTTGGCTGGGTTAATTTGCATACAGCCACTCTGATTGGCTGGTGGGCGTGGCTTAGGTGTCCCAAAGAAACAGTCAATTTCAATATTACTCTTTTATTAGATTAGATTTTTTTTTTTTTTTTTTACCTTAGGTTCATTTTTCTTCCTTTAGATTTCCTCAAATGTATCTTCCATTTTTACTAATACTTTTTCTTTTTAAAATGTTTGCTATGCATTTAATTTTTAAGAGTGCTTTATTGTTTTGTAATTTTTTGTAGCTTTAAGATTTTCCTCATATATTCAATGATATTGATTATAATAAATATAGCATTACTAGAGGCCTGGTGCATGAAAATTTGTGCACTTGGGGAAGGTGTCCCTCAGCCCGGTCTATGCCCTCTCATAGTCCAGGACCCCACAGGGGATGTCTACCTGCTGACTTAGGCCCACTCCCTAGGGGATCAGGCCTAAGCTGGCAGTCAGACATCCCGTGGCAACCCAGGAGCCCTCAAGGGATGTCTAACTGATAGACCTTAATGTTACCTAGGAGGCGGGAGAGGCTCCCACCATCTCCTCTGTGCTGGCAGCTGGCAGCTGGGCTTGTGGCTAAGCAGAGCTCCTCGTGGGGAAGCACACTGACCACCAGGGGGCAACTCCTGTATTGAGCATCTGCTCCCTGGTGGTCAGTGCATGTCATAGTGACTGGTCTTTCCTAATGGTTACACCATTAGGGTCAATTTGCATATTACCCTTTTATTACATATGATAGTTTGGGAATTCTCTTTGTTTTCCCCAATTCCTTTTGTTAGTTTGTTTTTGTCTTCTTTTGGGTAGAAATTCTTCTTAAATTTTGGGTGGTCCCCAGGTATTACTCATCTAATCTAATAAAAGAGCAATATGCAAATTGACCGTCACTCTGAGACACCTAAGCCAAGCCCACCAGTCAAGCCATGCCCCCCAGCCAATCAGAGCGGCTCTATGCAAATTAACCCAGCCAAGATGGCGGCCGGCAGCCACAGAGCTGGAACAAACAGGAGGCTTCCGTAGCAACTGCCTGACTAGGCCAGCGGGCCTCTGCTCAAGGCAACAATGTTTCAATTATAGAAGCCACAGAGCTCAAGCAAACAGAAAGCTTCCATTGCCTGCCTAGGCCTCGCTCAAGGTAACAAAGTTTCAGTTATAGAAGATAAATAAACCCCAGAAACCTGATTCCAGTCAGCCTCGCTGGGACCTCGGGTCAATGGAAGCTGTGGGCAGCCTGAAAACGGCCCCCATCCCCTCACCCAGGTTGGCCAGGAACCCCAGTAGGGACCCGAACCCTGAAGGGACTGTAGGCAGCCTGAAAACGGCCCTCAGCCCCTCACCCAGTCTGGCCACACCCCCATGGAGTGAAGGTTCCCACTGGGGGCCTTGGCCAGCCTGCAAACAGCCATTAGCCCCTCACCCAGGCTGGCCAGGTACGCCAGCAGGTGGACATCCCCCAAGGGGTCCCAGACTGCGAGAGGGCACAGGCCAGGCTGAGGAACCCCCCTAACCCCCAAGTGCACAAATTTTTGTGCACCGGGCCCCTAGTACTTAAATAAAGAATTTAAATGAAGCTCTCTGTTTCCTGTGAGACTTGTCCACTACTGTGCTTACTTTAGGCTAATTGATCAGAGCATGGATATTGTCACTAAATGTCCTAATTTGTAGGTTGGATCCGTTTATTTTTAGCAATCCTCCAGTCTCCAATTTGGGGAGTGCCTCTGGCTACTAACTATCCTATGCTGAGTTAGAGAAAAGAGGCTGTGGGGTGTCATGGTTAATTATGTAGATTTCCATTTAATCCAATTCTTTTCATACCTGCTTTCTGCTATTTCAGGTATCACAGAGTCCCCTGCTTCTCTGGTTCAATTTAACTGGTCAATTGCATTTTTCCATCTACGGAGGTGGGGTTGCTGTGCAATTTCTAGGTTATATGTGATAGGACAGAGATTTAGGGAACTAATTGTTTGCTTATCCATACTTTCATCCAGTCCTTCTTATTTTACCCAAAACTTTACTTCTGCCTTTTGAGAAACTGCATGGCTCTAATTTCTGAGTCTTTTTCCAGTTTTATAGAACTCATCCACTTCACTTTTCCTATTGCCACCCATGTTTGCAGGCAATTAGATGTGCATTTCCTCTGCTTTTCCAGTTTAATTTGTTTGTAAGTCAGTTGCTTATTCTCCAGCATTATGGCCATGAAAACTCTGCTGTCTTTGAGGGATGATCATTTTTTAAAACCTTTTTATCACCAAGCTTAAAGAAAAACTAGAGACAGGTACATTTATCCAATGTCCATTTTTCATCAGAGGCCCCTCAGCCCATCTGTGATTGGCTAAAATAGATGCCTCTATTTCTTTACCCTCTTTTACAACAGATGAAAGTAGAGGGTCAAAAAAGTCACCATGACACAGCGCTAGCAAAGTGTAAAACTTTGGCCCTATAAAGTGTCAGACTAGGATTAGAGCTCTGTGTTTTTTTTTCCTATTGTCCAATTCTTGAAAAGTTAAATTGGTTCCCTATGATGCCTTACTCAGCTTCTGCATCACTTGAGTCAGTGTGTCCATGATATTCTTAAGCACCAAAATTAGCCTGGTGTTTAAAATAATAGCTCTAGACCACTAAACATTTGCAATTCTGCCTGAAAGAAATAATCTTTGAAGTGTTCTTATTCATTTAGAGATAATGTTTTGCACCCTGGACCCTTGTCATAGTAAAAGGCTTTCTACATATTTCTATCATATTTAATTAAAAAAATAAAATTATGTAATATCTATACCATTTTATATATTTGAGGTGAAAAATAAATTTGTTTTTTGCATATATAATCCATTTTAATAAGCATCTTAGAAATGCAGTTGAAAGAACTTTTTACATATTTTAAAAAATTATTTAATTGTTTCTCTCATTTCAGCTTTTACCTGAATATTATTTGGAGGTTCACTTTTAAAAATTGTTTTCATTCATTACCTTTCTGTATTTAAGTTTTACATGATTAATTTCTAGTTTTTAAGAATTGTCCTTAGGGTCTGAAGTCAGCAGATTTCTGCAATTTAGTTGTTGAATTTTCAATTTTCTTTATATGAGCTCTACCTATAGAAAAAGAACAGATATTCCCTACTAAGGAATACTTGTATGTATGTGTGTTTGTGTATGTGTTCTCACTAAAAAAAAATAGATAAACTACTTGTATGGTTTTCATCTATTATCTCATGCTACGAACTTACTGAAATTGACATACTTCTCTTAATAACTGAGGCTGTGACAGTAGGCACATCAACTTTTTAGACATGGTACTCAGTATGAAGAAGAGAAAAGAGCTATAAAAGTGTCAGGACTGAGACAAAAGTGTATTTAATTTCAAAAATACCCTTTTTTTCAAGGATTTTTATAGTCCCAAACACCTCTTAAGAATAGCTTCTCTAAGTATTTTTTCCTAATATAACTGTCGCACAGTGGTAATAATGAGCTGAATCTAATAACTGTGTTTCTGGCATACCCTTTATGTTTTGAGCAGTTTTTGCTTTATGTATTATGATGATGTTTTATTTCATCTTTCTAAGATTATCAATTCTGGATATTACCACCTAGTGTCCCTGTTATCATAGTACAATGGCCTTATGTATATTTTATCAATTTTGAATATATTTCTTCACCACCCTTGCTTTCATTTTGTAAGACTTTATTTTCCTACATGTTTATCATTTCTGTAAATTTGGATCAGATGAAACTATTACCGAACTATTTATTTTCTCTTCAAATCATTCATACTCAATACATCTTTGATGAGTGAGTGAACTTAGATCAGCATTGTGGACTATTATAACAATATGGTATGTCAGCCATCATCCTTTTCATTGAGTTAAAAATACATTTGATTTTTGTCTATTATTTGCTTTGGATGAACAGATTTTTGTTTGTTTTATATCTCAGAATGATTTATAGCGGCTAAGCACTTTATTTCAGAATTATCCATCTTCTGACAATGATCGATAAACATTCTTAATATCACATAAACATAATGATGACATACAACCATTAGTGACTTTTCAAAATATTTTATGCTTTTTCCTTTTTTCTTTTTTTACATATGCATAACTTATTACTATAATTTGATGGCATCTAATTCTATATTTTCAAATAATTAGTTGGAATTAAAAGAACTCCCACTTATTGTGTTTTCATTAATACTTCCTTTTTATCCTATTCTAACTCTGGTTTTCTTATCTTTCAAAATGTATAATATTTTTGGATAGGAATACAGTAATGGTTCAAATTAAGAAAACATACTAATATAATAAACCACAAGACATACAGAGTACAAGAAAGTGCATAGGCATATATCAGTATGCCCTAAAGCAATTATTAAACTTAAACAGAACTTTCTAAATCCCAGCTTTAAAAATAGGAATTTAAGTGTTAGAAATTTTTCAGTATTTTTTCAGTATTTTGACAAATAAAAATGTACATGTCCATTGTCCTTTCAATTAAACCTCTAGATTTTTCTCCTATTTTGAATCATTCCCTTTTGCAAATGCATATGCAAGAATGTTTATTAAATCTCTATTTGTAATAATGAAAAAATGGAAATCTCTAAATACCCACTTGTAGGGAGAGATAGAGTCAAACAAGCTAAGGATTACTAAGCGGCTACCGTGGAGTATTACACAGTAATTAGAAATATATAGATTGTTTTGTACAAAAATTTACAGTTTAGAAAAAAATTATCAGGAAAAATGAACCCTTTAAATTATGTTTGTTTGTTGTATATGCTTATATATATACCACTGAATTGTTAATAGGGGAATTTTATGGAAGGGAACAAAGATGAAGTCAGTATTGAAGGAAAAATTTCACCTCTTCTTGTTTATCTTTTGCTATTTGATGTTTTAACACAAAAACACGTTTATGTACTTAAGGGAAGTAAGGAAGGAGAAAGGTAGAAATGAAAGAAGGAAGGGACTGGGGAAAATAATTCAATGTTAAAACAATAAAGGTGGTCACTCTAAAACCAATATCATGAACATGATCACTACCAATGAAGAAATTCCATAGATATTCCCATTAAGTACATAAATAAGATGTCCACTAATGTTAATATTGTCATTTTTAATTTTACATATTTTCAGGGTCACACATTGAGCTGGTTTGTACTTGATTCTCACAAATGCACATTAATATAGAGGAGTTCAAAGGGGAAATGTGTGTATGTGTGTGTGTTTATATATACAAGGTTTACAGTGGTATCAAAACACAGTTTATTCTCATATTGTCATTTATTACTTTTGACATTGTTTTCAGAATGAACAACTGTAAACCACTGGATGGATAGATAGATAGATAGATAGATAGATAGATAGATAGATAGATGAAGGCAAAAAGAAAGATTTAAAAACATCAACCACAGGTCAGCTTCTAAAAAGCAATTAAAGCCTGACTGGCATGGTTCAGAGGTTGAGCTTCGACCTATGAACCAGGAGATCATGGTTCAGTTCTCTCTTAGCACACATGCCTGGTTTGCAGGCTCCATCCCTGGTGTGGGGGATGCAGGGAGGCAGCTGATCAATGATTCTTTCTCATCATTGTTGTTTCTATCTCTTTCTCTCCCTAACCCTTCCTCTCTGAAATCAATAAAAATATATTTAAAAACAAAACAAAACAAAAAGCAATTAATAGTAATGGGGTGGGCAATCAACAATAACAAGAATAACAACAATAGATGAAGGTAATTAAGATTTACAGAGGGCTTCCTACACAGCAGGTGCTATTCTAAGTGTTTTCCATGTATTAACTTACTTAATATTCATAACATCCCAGTGAGGACTGTGCCATTTTCAGGTGGGGTTCTAAGGCACAAGAAGGGAAAGTAAATTGCACAGGGACATGAAAGTAGTTGATGGCTGACCCATGATTAGATCAAGATATCAAGATGGTCTGCTTCCAAGACACTGTACCTTTGAAAACTAAACTGCCAAGAAGAATATTAGTATAATAACAGTTACCATTTGGAAAACATACTTAAACATCTTTTTATAATAGCAATAAAATATGAAATATTGAGGCATAAATTGAATGGGCAATATGTAGTCATAAATAAATCTATAAAATCATATTAGAGAGAATTTAAGGGAAGATTTGACTTAATGGTTGGATAAACTTGGTTCTTAAATGAGAAGAGACAATATTGGAAAATTGTCTATTAACCTTAATTTTTAGATTTATTCTAAGTCAAAATCTAACCTGCCTTATCTTTGAAATTTAAATGATGTTGTATTTATTTGAAAATGCAAGTAGGTGAAAGGTCTCGTATGCAGTAAAATAGGTTGGTTGGTTGACACTTGTGATTAGCTTAAATGATAAAATGTGATTGAATACTTTACATAATTGAAAAAGCCTAAAATATATGGGCTCAGGCACAGTTTGGTCAAGGATTTAGTCTTCCCTTTTTTGTGGCTCCCCTGGTTTTGCCTCCTTCTTAGAGTCAGACCACTTTCATTCATGATTGCAGGATGAGTGCCATCAGCAATTAGGGCTTCATGTTCCTTCTTCATATCAGGGGGATAGACCAAGTGGACTTCTACAGCTTTCAAGCAAATGATCCTATTTTAGTGCTAACTGGGCCTTTTATGAACCAACATTATGGACAGGAGAATATCAAACATTGAGCTGGTTTGTACTGGATTAGGGCTAAAGTTAATCATACTTCTTGTCTGTATGTTGTGCCATAGAAGAGCATGGATTCCCACAGGGGAAATCTCAGTGTGATTGAAATGGTAAGATGGAAGGGATGTTGAGTAGGCAAGGAGATAGAACGAGGGGTGTCTGTGTATAATATATTATATTACACATAGTCTAATACATATAATATATATATTACACAGGTGAAAGATAAAATAAAATCACAACTTCTGTATTAGAGTAGAATTTTATGAATGATTAATAAATGACTATAATAATAAATTTTATTTTAATTTAATCATAAGTATTACCTGCTGAGGATTTACTGAAGATCCAAGTTGTAGTATCATAGCAAGTATAGCAACGTAGATCAAATGAACTAAGAGACTGGGGCTGAAATAGAGAGAGCCATATATTAATAGATAAGCTAATAACAGTGAGTTATTTATCAAGCTTTTCATTGCAAGCAAGAAAACAAAGCATTTCTAATTGGCTTAAGCAATGAAATGATTTAGTATTTCATGAAATTTCAAAATTCAGAAGCATTATTATTCTCATTTTACAGATAGGGAAATGGAGCATGAGAGAGTTTAAACAACTTACCTGCCATCCCATAGGTTGTAGATTCAAGATCTAACCCCAGATATATATGCCTGCCTTGCTGTTGTTTTTACAACTTTCATATGATTCCATTAGCACTTTATTTGCCACTTGGAAGAATTCATTCAAAGTTCTATAATATATAACATTTGGTATAAAAATATGACACTAATTTAATTTTTTAAAGAGGAGCTAACGGTAAGATGAAAACAGTAAACAAGCTCTTACCAACTAAAAGATTCCTCTTGGGGGAAAAAAATTATAATTGTTTAGAAATAAACCTAAATGCTACTCAAAGTTGGTCAGATTCCTTTATGGAATTTGTCAAGGAAAATCCATCTGCACACACATACACAGAGACACACACACATCCCTGAGATCAAGAAGTAGGGGACATAAATGAGGAGAAAATAGTTTTTAGAAAAAAAAAACAACTTATTATGGAGCCTGAGAAAAGATAAAGGCAAGAACTGAGAACATATGTGTGTTGGGGCATGGTGATGGGGACCTGCATGGAGGTGGTGGTGGCTGGGGTGGGGCGTAGGTGGGGGAGACCTATAAGGTCAACCAGGTGGCTTCTGGAGACTTGGGTTATTTATGTCTGTGATGTGAACACTTTTTCTGCCTCCTCCAACACCTTGAAATCTTCAGTAATATTGTTCCTATTCAGAAATGGTTTACACACATATTTATAAAGTGAAAGACAGAAGTGAGTCTTATGTCTAAAGTTTCAGCATGGTACCAAGGAGAAAAGCACATCTGGATCAGGGACTGAAGGCCAATGCTCCCAAGGTGGGGTCCAGAGGACCCTCTAAAACAATGTGAAAAAATTCCCAAGGATGATGGCATTCACACATCCAAAGCCTTGGAATTAGGGGCTCCTGCTGATTCTAACTTGAGTTTGAACATCAGAAGGGATTCCTCCTGTTCTAATATATACACATTTTCAGGTGAAGACCAAAGGAAACCAACACAGAGCCTTGACTATAAACTTTCTTCTCTTCCATTTGCTGGTCTTTCAAAATATGTTTATTGGGCCCCTGACATCCTACTAAACTCTGGGGGTGTCAAATACAAGACTAGTTTCCTATCATTCTATGGAAGAATTTAACAATAATTACTAAGCAACTAATTCCACAACTGTTATTATTTCCATTATACTTGTGATAGTGGCAAAGGAGATGTGCAAGAGCTAAGAGAGCCCACACTGTTCTGGGGGCAGCTTCTTGAGGAAACAGTTCTGGCTGAGTCCTGACTACAGAATAGGGGGTAAAGTGAGACTGACACATGAGTGAGGGGGGATGGGCAGACAAGGGTTGGGGGACAGGAAGCAAGTTTCAGAGGTTGCAGAAACCTGACTGTACACATCCTTGCAGGCTCTTTAGTCTTGTTAGTCTTCCTGAGAAGAGCATTGGAAGCTGTTAAAAATGTTAAATCCATCCAAGGTGGGAGAAGAGCGGGTCCAGTGGTATGCATGACATGAACAAAGATGGATGTTCAAAAGGGTCATTCGGGTCGATGACCTGCCTTCACCAGAAGCAATTGCTAACTTGTTTCCTTAGGTGTCCTGCAGCAAATTGGTTGATTTTAAGATCTGGATCTAAACCAAATGAAGTCAAAATGAACACTCAGACTTGGATGGTGTTTTCCCATAGTTCCAAAGACTCTAAGAAAGACAAAGGATGAGCAAACTTCATCAGAGGAGAAAAGGTGGAGAGGTTCCAGAAACTAGACCATAGTTAGATGCCTCAAATCTCATCAACTGTCACAAGTAGCAGACCTTAAAACTCTCCTCCTGCCGAGTGAATACCATCCATGCAGCAGTACACACATGCTCACAGCTGTAACTCTCACCCATCACCTCTGCGCACACACACAAACACACACCCCTCACCCTCCCAAAGCCCTCTGGTGCTAACTTAACACATGTGCTTTAAGGTGAATTTTCTTTTCTCTCACTGGTGATTGTAACTGAGGTGGGGAAAGTCACACCCAGATAACTGGGAGGCTTAATGATTCAGAAAAGTCTGGTGTGGGCTGAATTCTGCCTTAGTTCAGGCAGCTACAACAGAATACCTTAGACTGAGTGGCTTGAAAAACAAACACGTATTTCTCACAGTTCTGGAGGCTAAGAAGTCCAAGATCAAGTTGAGGGCTTTCTTGTTTCCAAATGATCTTCTCCTTATGTCAGAGAGAGAGAGAGAGAGAGAGAGAGAGAGAGAGAGAGAGAGAGAGAGAGAGAGAGAAATAGATGAGGGCTTCACCATTTAATTACCTCCCAAACACCTGGCTACAAATACCATCACCCTGAGGACACTGAGGATTATGCTTCATGGAAGGAATCCTGGAGAGGGTGGGGTCGTTTACACAAACATTTGGTCCATAGCAGTTTGGGTCCAGGGAAGCATTGCCGTTTGCCTGGTTAATTGGTTTACTTTCTTTCCACCTGCCTTTGTATTTAGTTCATTTTCTTTTTCCCCAGACTTCACTCTAGAAGAAGGATCATATAGTCCTTTAAATAGAGTTAAATTCTTTAAAATAGAAGTGAGGCCTGGAAGAATACCTCAGGATTACATAAATATCTATCCTTGCCATTCATAAAAGCCAGGGATTTCTGTAGAAATACACACATGTCTTATACGTACTATCAGAGAATAGGATTCCCCTGTATTCATTCTCCCCGTATGTGGACAGGCTTCCTGACTTTCAGGGTCTTTGGCATTTTATCCATTTCTGTTACTTAAACTTTTGGGTTCTCATTTTCTTGCTCCCTCTCTTCTTCCTTTCCTTCTTTTTCCTTTTCTACCTTTCTTCCTTCCTCCTTTCCTTATTTTTATTCTGATGATCTTCAAATTGTAGGTTTCCCTCTTCAATACCTAAGTAGTAACAAGTCATAGCACAGAGTGACTTGAGAAAATCCATATTGCTCCCATGATATTTACAGTGGTAAATAACTTCAGGGTGGTGGAATAGAGGGCAGAATTCCAGGGCCTTTTGCAAGAAGTGAAATTCAAATCAAGTAGACTGTGGAGGGAAAGACAGGGAGGTGGCAGATCAGAGGGAGCAAGAAATTGTGATTCACTCAATTTTAACCCGTGTTTCTTTACACTTGAACAACAGAACCTTGACAACAACTGGGGAGAGAATGGTGCTTGTTAAAAATGCAGTTCCTCCCGGGTGCCCCAAAACACTACATTACACATGTTATGAAGGTTGCTGCCAGGATTTTCTTTTCTTTTTCCATAAAGCTCTTGAGGTGATGCTTAACTTGTGTTAAGAGACCAATGGCTAGAGACGATATATATATATATATATTATATATAATACATATGTATATATATATTATATATATTATATATATACATATATTTAGAGAGAGAGAGAGAGAGAGAGAGAGAGAGAGAGGTCACCTGTACTGCTTAGTAAGTGTACAGATTCTGGGACTCAAGATTCAGATCCATGTGTCAGGAACTGTATCTTGGACTATGGATATCTGTCAAGTTCCCATGAGCTCCTGCATGATTTTCAAAATACTAGAAGTTTGGGACGCAATGCTAGACGTTAGGGGTGGTGGTATGAGGGGAGAAACATGGTGATGAGGCTGGGTGGCATGGAGGATGTTTGAGATCTGACTGGTTTGTCAGCAGGTGAGCCGTTTATAAAGATCCAGCTTAGTAAACTCATCTGTTTGAAAGAGCTTTAACCTGTGGGGTTAACATCACATTGCATTCCCAGTGTGGATCACATTTTCCTATGGGAGATGCTTGCTTTTCGGTAACCTCTTACATCTGTGAGGCGCAGACTAAGCATCTTCAGGTACAGGGCACCCCCTCCCCCCATCCCTACCCCGAACCACTCTGGGCATAATGACAAGGCAGATTTGAAAGCAGAAGCTCTGAGAGATGAAAGCAATTTCCTAAAGATACCTGCTGGTAAGTGTCCCAAAAAGGTTTTACAATTCAACTCCTCTGTCCTTGGGTCTATGTGAAGATTCCTAAATTTTTACCCTCATTAAGAAAGAGAATGTATCAGCACCTATACAGGAGAGCTACAAGGGCTCCTCATGGTAGCTACAGAGACTTAGGATCTATCATCAGGCCTCAGTCTCCAGAGTGCCCCTTCAGACAGATGGCTACATCCAATCTTTCGGTTTTCTGATCAAGTAGTCTTCTCATCCACTCACCTGAAATGTTGCCACTCCTTCTGTAAAGTTCCTTTGTGAAACAACTCTGGGGTTTTTGGCATGTCTGCCTGCTCTCTGCTCCCCTACACAAGATTTCCACCATGTTGTGAATTTCCTTCATAGACCTTCAGTTCTCTCTCTATTTGCCTGTACGTCTTTTATGGTCTTCTCTCCCACCAAAATCATGCCACTCGTGTTGTATTCTCCTGCATATACTCAGGAATTAGCAAGTAAAAAGGACTCGACTTGCGTAAATGGAAAGTCACCGACTTCTCTAAGCTTCAATTTACTTACATTTAAAATGAAATGATTACCTTGCAAGTTAAAGGATTGGTGTGAGTGTTACATGAGATAACGCATGTATGTGGAATATCTAGGACATTTCCTAGGACCTATGGATGCTCTAAATGTGACGAATCCCTGATCCCATGGGATCAGAGTGACAGTTTCAGGCACAAGCTCGCCTCCAGGGTACTTGGTGTCAGCTGCTTTGCATGAGCTGGTGGAAGTGAAGAAGGTGGCAGAGGAATTAAGTTCTTAGTAGCAGCAAGCACTAATTTAGCTGTTCGCTGATGCTGGCTGTTTTGGATGGCAGTCTTCCAACTGGTGAATGGAAAATACATGATTCTTGATGTTTAAAAACACTCCGAGACAGATTAATTGTCAGTTGCTGACAGACGGAGGGGCGTGCGTGCCACTTTACACCCTGACCCAGCACTCAAAACAAAATAACACACCGATTGATTTCCTCCCCCCCCCCACCTCTAACGGTTTGGTAATGTTGTGATTGTATTAATGAGCATTTTTATAACACTTGAGAGTTTTGAAAGCACTTTCACATAGATTGTCTCACTTAAACCTCACAGTCATCAGAGGTGGGAGCGAGACTCATGTGAGCAAATAAATAGTTACGCGTTTATTTAGAAACCTTTGTAATAAAGTAGGATGGCCGTAATTTCCCCATTAGTATTAGCATTTTAGACATAGGGAGACAGTTTCGGAAAACCAAGGGCACACAGCTAGTATGGGTTAATGCAAGTCACTAATCAAAGGTGTGGGATGACAGGGCTAGGATCAGCAAGCTTTCGGCTTGTGGCAGGAGGTTGGAATGGGCCATTTCACACCTGAGTCTCCACTGAGGGAGTGTATTAGTTAGCTCAGGCCGCTGTAACAAAATACCACAGATTGAGTAAGTGATTTAAGGCACAGAAATTTATTTCCTTACAATTTCAGAGGCTGGATGTCCAATGTCAAGGTTTGGGCAGCTTGGTTTCATCTGAGGCCTGCCTTCCTAGCTTGAAGATGGCCACCCTCCTGCACCCTCTTCATGTGGTTGTCACTCTGTGTACCTGTGCTTTTGATGTCCTCTTGTTTAGCCAATTTCCTCTTTTAAGGACACCAGTGAGATTGGATTAAGGCCCACCTAAGGGCCTTATTTTAACTTAATTATCTCTTTGAAGGATCTATCTGTGAAGACAGTCAGGTTCTAAGGAACTAGGGGTTAGAATTTCCACATGTAAATTATGAGGGAATGTGATCCAACCCAAAACAGGCTAGTAATGAAGTGATTGTGCAAAAAAAACCCAATATCATTATGTTCAAATGTAGCATTTATAAAGTCAATTTAAGGGGACAGAAGAGAAACACTAAAAGAATATAGGGAGGAGGGGGGTAAGTAAGGAGATGTCTATATAGAGAACCCTCAAAGTGTGCTGTCAGACCCAGGGTTTTCTAGACCCTGCTGCTGGGGGAGAGAGGTTATGGGGAGAGGGAAGGGCAGAAAGGTTGGCGACTTGTTCTACTCTGAGCCTCCAGAGAGTGCATTTCCTTGGGATTACTCAGCAGGACATGTGTGTGCCTGTGGTTGACAGATATTATGACCTGAAGTGAGGCTCCTTCCTGAGATAACTAGAGGTTGAACTCTGACAGTAACATAGCTACGGTGACTCAGCCTGCAAAAGAGATGACAAGGGCAAGTATCCATGACCCAGATGTGGAAAGTGGAGATGGCAATGCCTTGGATCCTGTTCAATAGAGCTTTCTAATAGAGCTAGATCACCCTGCCTCCTGCTGGAGGTGAGTGTTTGGAGGCTGAGGAAGGAATTCTAAGCATCATCAGAGACTGGGAATCTTCTAAGAAGCAGGAGGTAAAGTGCTGGGAAGAGAAACATTAGCTTTCCTTGTGCTCACAGGTAGATCAAGTCTAAATTGGGGGAGAGAAATCTGATGCTGAGTCAAGTTCAGGGTTGATTAAGATCTTGGATGCAACCATTCATCATTAGGGAAATGATAATCAAAATCAAAAATAAATATACTTCACATTCACTAAGGATCTATAGTGGAAAAAACAGAAAGCGATGTTTTGGTGAGGATGTGGGGAAACTGGAAACCTCTGTGGAAAACACTTTTGTGTTTCCTCAAAAAGTAAAACAGAATTATCATAGGACCCAGGAAGTCCACTCCTAGATATGTAACCAAAGGAATTGAAAACAAGTCTTTTAAAAAAGGATATAAATATGTTCATAGTTGGACTAAGTGGAGTACCCAAAAGGTACAAACATCCTGAATGCTTAAGAACTAGTGTGAATGGATAAAAAAAGTGATTTATCCAGACATGGAGTTACTATTCAGCTGTAAAAAACTATTACGTTCTAATGCATGTACAATGCAAAGGGACCTCGAACACATTGTGCTAAGTGAAATAAGCCAAATACAAAAGGCCATCAGTGATTCCACTTCTATGAAATACCCAGAATTGGCAAATTTATAGACAACAGAGAGCATTGCCAGGGGCCAAGAGGAGTGGAGAATGGGAATGGCTGCTTAGTAGGGTGTGGTTTCCTTTTGAGGTGATCAAAATGTTCTGGAATTAGGGGTGATGGTTGCACAACATTGTAAATCTCCTAAGGGCTACCTACTTATACCCTTTAAAATGGTTGAAATGGTGAACATAAGTATTTTATCACAATTTTAAAAAAGGCCAAATTCTAGCAGCTTTTGTATGCAATGTAAGATGACACTGAGAATATAGGGTGTTCCTACAAAAAATGTATACACACGTTTTTCTGATAGCTCAATTGATGTTTCTTTCTTTTCAGATTTAACCCATTAGAATTAACAGTTATTCAAACTGTGTATATATTTTTGGGACACCCTGTATTCTGTAAGAATTAGCAGAAAGGCATGAACCCATTGGAATTTTCTTTGAGGGGAGCTACTGGCTATTTCCACTGAAGAACACTGCTGGGGAAACTGGGTTTGTTTCTAATGCCAGAGATGATAGATGGAAAGAGAGAGAGAGAGAGAGAGAGAGAGAGAGAGAGAGAGAGAGAGAGGGAGGAGGAGGTACATAGATAAAAGTCAGTTGCATCTTCAAAACAAGCTGGGACATTAAGAGAGGCAGAATTAACTCTAAACATAGAGCTAGCTGTAAGCATCCTTGAAACGTATCTAATACAACCTAAGTGACTGTACCTGGATATGTATTTTTTAAGGAATTGTGACTCAGGGGCATGTTAGCTTACTTTTGTTGTTGTTGTCAAATGCTCCTACTCATTAGCTGTGTGACCTTGAATAAGTTACTGGGCATCCAGAAGACACAATTTCCATTTCTTAAAAAAAATGGAGGGATAGTTCCTATGAAAATGGGTTGCCTAGAGGATTGGGTGTGGTCCATAGAATCACTTGGAAGCTCATTAGAAATGCAAAATCTCAGTCCCACCCCAGGTCTGAACAGAACCTGCATTTTAACAAGGTCTCAGGAGATGCATATGCACATTACAGTTTGAGACACACTTGACCAAATGGCACAACATGTACTATACCATGTTGTTCAGCACAGTGCCTGGCATATTTCAAAAAGCTCAGCAAGAGGTTGTTCATTCATCTAACAAACATTTATTGATCACCTACCAGGGGCCAAGAACTGTTCTAAGCATTGGGAATACTTTAGTAAATAAAACTGTCAAGGACCCTAAACTCATGGGATATACAGTATAGGGTAAGCAACAGATAATAATCAGATAGGCAAATAAATATATCACTTAATAGCAAACCTTATTTATTATTAATAGAGCCATTTAGAGTCACAGCCAGTGGAGTTCAATCCAATTAAATAAATATGTATTAAGTAAATGTTATGTACATGGCATCTCACAGGTATCTGTAGGGGATTGAAAGAAGCCAGGATCTCCTGCCTATTAGAATAGAACTCTTTCCAAAGCACCATGCTGATTTCTTACATAGATAAATATTTAAGAAATAAAGTAAATATTTCATTAGGGTCAGAAACAATAGGAAATTACCATGTCATTTTATAAGCAACATGACTCTAAGGACACATCTGGGGTCCCTGCTGGAGAACCACAGGCTTACATTCCAGCTGTACGAGTGCACATCATGACTGTTGATTAAACATGTTCCTTTCTTCACAATATATGGGTATGGCAGAGTCCTGCAGGCAGGAGGGAGCTTGGAAAACTGAGGAAGGTCTGTTTCCTGAGGGTTAATGACTGGCAGGGAGAATTCATGGCCCAAGAGTCTTGCTTACATCACTGACCTCAGCTGATCACTAGTCTCTTTTGATTGGGTCCAAGGTCATTGTAGAGATTGGGTCCAAGGAAGCTAGTGACAAGAACCTATGCATCTGTATGTATGTGTAGCTACACAAACACACACAAGCACACACTGTAAATGTGCAAAAGCAAGCACATGCTTTAGATTAGATTATTTAGGGAAACTACACAATGCAATAAAGAGAACAAAGATGCTTGTTGGAGAGTGCTGGCTTCAGCAGGCATTCTAGGTGTATGTGTTGATGTGGGAGATGGGAATCTCTTCCCACTCCATCCATTTTCTGATGCCACTGCATAGGAATCTCTGATACCTTTACCCAGTCTGAGAGTGCAGCATATGATTTATTTTCTTTTTTTTACCCATTTTTCTAGCCCTCTAGCACATGAAATTTTTTCTGCTGCAGTCTTTGTCAACCAAGGTTCTGAAAGAGAATTAAGTTCCAATATCCCCCAAGAAAACCTCATTATGTAATAAAATTTTTCTCCCATGTGTCTAGAATCCCCTACTTATGTATCATCCCCGGGAGAGTTTGGTAAATCACTACTCAAATCATTTTTGTGACCAGTAAGTCAGGTGAGGAATTCAGGTTGAGAAACACTGCATAGCAAGAAGTCCTAACAATGATATTTTTTAATAAATAAAATTTTAATTGATATTCAGAGAGAGAGGAAGGCAGAGACAGAAAGAGAGAGAGAAACATCAATGAGAGAAACATCATTAATTGAATGCCTCCTACATATGCCTTGCTGGGGATGGAGCCTACATCCAGGCATGTGCCCTGACCAGAAATCGAACTAGTTACCTCTTGGTTCATGGCTGGTGCTCAACCACTGAACCATTCCATTGGCCATTCCAAGGCTATTTATGGTCCTCAGTTGTCAGTCCCTGCTTGTGCTTGTGGGACACAAAAAAAAGAAAAACTCTCCCACCTTCAAGTTCTTCTAGCTGGACTAATAACCAAATTAATGAGATGTATTAACAGGAGAACATGTCCATATGAACAGATGTACGTATGGGCGTGCGATAAGATATGAACCCCTAAGACACATTGGTTAGTTAAGGTTTATGTGTCATTTTAGACAAAGGAGAAGGGGATTAGTAGTGTGGGACAGCAAAGGGAAAGTAGACAATTCACAAGGAGGTGACATGTGGTAAGCAGATTCCAGAAACAATGGGCTCAGAAGAAATTAAACCAACATAGGTGCTAACTTGAATATGCTAAGGTTCCCTTCCCAAAGCAGGTTTTTCTCCCTGAGTTCCTTTAGGCAGGAAGGTTCTTTCTAAATCTTTTGTTTCTTAATAACCAGCTTAAAATGAATTATCCTAAAAATTATATTTTGGGGTGGCAACTCTGGTCCCCCTCATGCTCCTGAGTACAGATCTCATCCACTGCAGTGGATGTCGCGGGACAGCAAAGCTAGACTGAAGTAGGCACATCCTTCCCTGGTTACCATGACATGGAATGGAACCATGGACCTTACTTCTCCCTCACCAAGGCTAGCATACATGGTTGGGCTAATTCTCCTTGAACTTGGTTTCTCTAGTCTGGTCCATAGAGCAACATGTGAGGAGGAAGGCTGGTTCTGCAAGGAATGTTAGGCCATTAAACCAAACAAAGCCCTGTCCTGCAGTAAGGCAGGGGGCCTTGTTTTGAGCCCTGAACCTGAGCGGACCTGGGGGAAGGGTAGATGAAAAGAATTCTCCCTTCAGGGCCTTGGGGGGAGGGAGTATATTTGCAAATCAAAAAACTGGAGGGGCAGTTATAAAGCAAGGTTCTCCTGTGGATTCAGATCAATCCCTGAGTCCTTGCATGTTATTAAAACTGTGATTTCTCCATCTCTTCAAAGTGTTGCTTAGTTTTTTGGTCTTTCTGCAACACATGGACCAGGATGATCAGGTCTGTGTTTTTAAGAAGGTTCCAAGTTTTCTTTAAAGTAAGACCCATGCCCTAACCGGTTTGGCTCAGTGGCTAGAGCATTGGCCTGCAGACTCAAGGGTCCCAGCTTTGATTCCAGTCAAGTACATGTACCTTGGTTGTGGGCACATACCCAGTAGGGAGGGGAGTATGCAGGAGGCAGCTGACCGATGTTTCTCTTTCATGATGTTTCTAACTCTCTGTCCCTCTCCCTTCCTCTCTGTAAAAAAAAAAAAAAAAAAAAAATCAATAAAATATATTTAATAAATAAATAAAGACCCAAGCTTCATCTGCATTTTACAAGCCTGTAAATGATTTTCAGTCCAGCAATTTGAGTCCCAGGTGTTTTAATGTACTTCTCTCTTCCTCCTGCCTCCCACTCAAGGTTAAACTTTTCTCATGGGACTGCGCTTTCTGTAGTTGTAATGGAGGTGTAGCTAGAATGGCCCCATGTTTTATCCATTGCAGCCAAGCCAACTGAGTGTAGTCATTGGCACTCAGCCTCTGTCTATCAACACTCTATAAATAGCCAGCCAGGCAAAACGCTGCAATCATCCTTGTGCCTCTTTATTGCGGGCCACTCCCTCACCCTCCAGCCCCTGGAAACAACAGACCCACACTTTTTTTCTTTTTCTCTAGAGGTCATAAAAATCGAATCATACAATATGTGGTGAGGCAAAAGTGGGTTTACAGTTGTTCATATGGAAAATGACACATTAGTAAATAATAATACAAGAATAAACTCTGTGTCTCAGTATGCACAACTGTTTTGGTTATTACAAAAACTGCTATAACCAGGCTTTTTATGTAAACAAATGTTTTCATTTTTCTTGGCTAAATGTTAAGGAATGGGTCCTAGAGTGAGTGTATGTAAACTTAAATTATTTTTCAAAGTGACTGTACTATTTTACATTCCCGTTATATTCTTCCATTCTAGTAGGTGTGTGGTGCTCTTTTCATTAGGTTTTAATTTGTATTTCCCTATTGAACATATTTCTGTATTTTTATTGAGGACAGGAAATTCAGTGTGTTTTGTTGATCTATATACCTAGAATAGTGTCTGTGCACAATAAGTGTTCCATAAAATATTTGTTGAATAAATGAATGAGTGAATGACTGTAATTCCCCATCCTCAAGGAATTCACAGCCTCAGTAAGGAGGCAGAATGTGAGGTGTTAATAGATTAAATAAAGACTCTAGAGACAGACCTGGGTTCAAATAGAAGCTCTTTCCAAATTACTGTTTACAGGACTTTGGCAAAGTACCTTACTTAATTAAACCTCTCAACCTTATTTTTTTCTGTATCTGTACACTGTTTTGATGGGTTGTCATGGAAGTTTGAGAAAATAAACATGAATAATTTCATACTATGTATATAGTACATGGTTAATGAAACAATAGCTGTTATGATTATTTTGTTAATAATAATTACAAATGACCAAATAGCAAATCATTACACAGAAATAAAATTACAATAGGACTTTAAGAAGAGGTAGCTTTGTGTGCTTCAGTTCTAAGAAAGCTTTTCAGAGAATGCAAAATCCATGCTGAGATTCCTAGTAAAGAAAGAAATAATAAGGTTCAGAGCTTGCTCGATGCCCCGTACTGAGCTGCTTAACTCATTAAGTCCCCTACATGCCTGGTAGGTTCCCATTTTTGCCATTGAGAGGATGAAGAAACTGAGGCTCAAAAAGTTCCAGCAGTTTGTCTCATATATCTTGGATTATATTTGGCTAAATCATTCTAAAGAGATTTCCAAGCTGTATTATCTGATTTCCTGGGTTTCCTTACTTCCAGAACCAGCAAGTAAGGAAAGGAGGCTGGGTCCTCCCTTTTCTTTGAACACAGTAGGTCTGTATTAATGTGTTTTATGGTTTGGACTTCAAGGTAAGTTTTCAGAGCCAAATAGCTTCTAATATTTTATAAAATATGAGAAACCCACCATCCAAAGTCAAATCATCCTCGTACATGTATATTATTTTATTCACCAATGTCACCCCAATGGATTTAATAAAAAAGATACTAAACGAGAGAAAACACTATTAAAAAACGTGAAAATCTTGCACTGCATTGCCCTGTTTAGCTTCAGGAGGCAGAAGAATAAAATGTTGATAGTATCTCTCCCTTCCTTTTACAAATTATGGGATTTCTAAACAACAGACTTACCTCTTTCTTGCATGCTATTT